>SSNS01000072.1:1306233-1333733 GCA_006937985.1 Aphyosemion australe
GTGGCTCCAAAACAGGCCTTATTTTGAAGGTAATAACATCTCTGATGTTGAGTTTTGATGTTCTCTCTACCTAATTTGTGTGTGAGAAACAGTTGTATTGGTGCTGGTTCTGCAATGGGACCAGGTCTCTGACTTAACTGAGGACACCCAGCAGGGGCTGAGCTAGAGTCAGATATCAGGGACAGAGGCACCTTACTGTCCCTGACACACACACACGCACGCGCACACGCACACACACACACACACACACACACACACACACACGCACGCACGCACGCACACAGACACACACACACACACACACACACACACACACAGAGTTGGTGGCATGTGAGGACGATGAAAACAGCTCGGTGTCCCTGGGCCCTCGTCCTTGCTCCACCCATCCACCACCAGCCAGCCGTTCCCACGGGGCTGTTAACATCCTATTGACCCTGCTCACTCATTATCAGATCAGCATGGAACACACTGGGGCACTTTAACCCACCCAGGACACACACACACACACACACACACACACACACACACACACACACACACACACACACACACACACACACACACACACACACACACACACACACACACACACACACACGCACTGTCTGCAGATTACACTGCTCCCAGAGCAGTATTTTGGCCCGCTGCTTCATGGCAGCTCTTGTCTCAGACCCACAGTGGGGCATTGAGCCCGTCTCCATGATCACTCCTCAGAGCTGCAGCATTCTGACGGAGCGCTCCACTAGGAGTTCAACGCCCACCACTAAGTCTCCTCCACAGATGCTGGCAGGCCCCAGGGGACCACCACAGCAACCCACCCCCCACCCCCGATTGTCAGTAAACGTGTTGACATAAATATAGTATTGCTACTAATGAGCTGCCACCAAACAGCCCCTGTCAGCTCCTGAAGACCCGTCAATAAGAGCAGAGGCTGGTTTCAGCTCATTAGAGGAGAACGTCTAACAATAGACTAAACATCTAACAGTGTTTTATTCATTTGAAGACCATGTTATTAGACATGAGACCATCTTCCAAACATTAGGATGCAGTGTGGACATGTGCAGACTGCCCCCCCCCCCCCCCCCCCCCCCCCCCCCCCGTGATTGAAATTCACGACAGGTCCAAGGTAGTGTGATACTCATGTAGGCACAAAGCCTGCACATCTAATGTTTATTGATAGCAAAGCCTACATTGGCTGTAATTATTTCAAGGCTATTTTCAGTGTGTTCATGCGTGCAAAGTCTCAGTGTTTGTTTGTGTCACACAAAAAACAGATTAGTGAAAACACTGAGGTAAAATAAGCAGCCTGACCTTGCTCTGAAACTGAAAGGCAATCCTCTGAATGATCCGCGGGTCAGTGGCTTCGTCCTTCAGACAGTTAAAGTCTATCCTTCTCATCCCCTCCCCGTCTCACTCGTTCCTCCTCCATCCCTCTCTCTCTCTCTCTCTCTGCCTCTCCGAGTTGTTTTTACATAAGGTCACTAATTTTCTGGCTTGTAGGTAAAACTTCCTAAATTCTCTGCCCGTGTACAGCTGCCTGTCTTGATGACACTCACACACACAGGAACACATGCTCTAACACAAAAAACACATTCACAGCTTCTGATGTGCGTGTCGTCTTTTCATGTCTGCTCTTTGAAACTGGCTGTTTGTATTATTTCAAGATGTGATTGTTCTCTGACAAGCCGTGATGGCGCTGATGCGTCTGATCCGCTGCTGTGCCTCAAAGGCAGACGAGCAAGGCGCAGAGATGGTGGCAGACTCTACCAGCCATATTAAAGACTTCCCCCGCAAACTCTCTGAGCTGTGAAATGTTTGAGGCTCTAAGAGCAGCCCAATGAGCTGCTAGGTGAGAACTGGCCAATCAACCCCCCCCCCCCTCCACGGCCCATCCCTGCCTATGCAGAGTCGAGTATTTACTGAAAATCACAAGGGTGTCAGCAAGTTCCAGATGTTGGTTGTGAAATGTCTTAGTACAGCAGGAAATGTGTCTGAGGGACTGGGGCTGTCACCTTTTGATTTTAAATGTTGACATTTTAAATGAAACCCCTGCTTCGTGTCAATCCATATGACTGTTATTGTTTGTCGGGATGTTTTAGTCATGATATCACATAGCTGCACAGATCAGCAGGGTATTCTCATTACTAGTTTGCACTGAGGTCTTCACACTGTGAATCTGCTGCTATAGAGCCATGAAAGTGCAAAGAAAGCTGCAAAAACTGCAGTTGCACAGGTTTTTTTAAACTGAAATGTTAAAAACTAGATTGAGGCCAAACCAACAGGAAGTAAGAAGCCTTATCAAGACATGATCTGAGACTAATCAGGGTAAAACAACAAAGAGCTGGTAATCCCCTGATCATAGCGGAGCACGAACAGACCAGACTCCAGATCGAGTCTGATGATAGAGCATGCTGGTTAGGGTTCTCGGTCATCCAGGGAAGGGCAATCCCTGTGGGTTCAAACAAGGGAAACTGGACTTTTTACAGAATTTTTGAAAATGCTTCACTTCTCGTCAGAGGAGCTTTTACACTGAGTGTTGGATGCTCGCTAACTCACAGATGGAAGCCAAACCAACAGACAGAACCAGTTTGAGACAGTCAGCATTTGTAGGTCATTGAGGTTTATGTAAATGTGTTCACGTGAGCCTGGATGTGCTGTTTATTCTGCTGAGGACATTCAGGTAAGTCTGCAGTCTGAAGAACATAACACCCCCCTCCAAAATAGCCTATTTTAAAAATTACTTTTTAATACCAGAAAATGTAATAAATCTTTTCTTGCCTGTCCTAGAATAAAAACTAATACCAAATAAATAAAACAAAGTAAAAATAAACCCACATGATATACAGGAACTCATCATTCAAACTGCAGAGGTCTTGTGTTAAAAAGCCCAGTTGATGTTTCAGCAGCAGGCAGTACTGGGTATTGTCCATGTGTTTGTCTAGTTCATACGTTCACTGCACAAGCTTAGGTTAATCGTTAGCATTTAGCAAGTGTTTCGAAAGGGATACATGTTTACACTTTACAATAAGGGTCCAAAAGTCATTTAGTAATGGTTAACTATGGATAAGTAATACTTAAATAATGCTTTTGAGTCTATTAAGCATTTAGCAAGTGTTTCTAAAGGGTTACATGTTTTTACCTTACCTAAGGTCAGGTAAGGGCTACCTGCTGACGTACACAGTACAGCATTAGTAAGTGAGTAATTAATTGTTTATTAATGCCCATCCAAGTAACATCCAAAATACAGGGTAGGATAAGTGGATGCATTAGTTAGCTGTTACTTACTGCTTATTCACTGCAAATACACAACCATAGTAAATGATTACTTGGGTATTTATTAAGGGTTTATTAACACATCAACTATCATGGGAATTACTGCAGAGTAAAACACATGATGCTAAGTAATTAAGTATTATTTAATGCTTATTACTGCATTAACTAAGGTTCATTAATAAACAATAGTTAATGGCTTAATAATGCATTAAATAATATGTTTATTAACGCTATGTAATGCATAAAAGCAGTTGTTAATACTTTATTTAATGGTTTAGTAATGCTTAATAATGCACTAATTAACGTTAATAAAGGGACCCTTATTGTAAAGTGTTACCAAACCAAGTAGCGTTTCTATGGCTACACTGTGGTTTCTTAGTAGAAGTTCTATTTAGTAAGAGAAACTTTATTGTCTTTATCTGAGTGAATCTATAATTAATTCAATAGGTGAACTAATAGTAGCACATTCTATGTTAAAGAAAGTGAGATGTAATATCAGGAGAGGGAGAATGTTAGGTGGTTGGCAGCAGTGTGCCAGCCGATGGCCCCCTCCATGAGGCCACCACAGCTCAGCAGAACGCCAGTGTAGCTTCTTCTGGGGAGAAAAACACTTAGAGAGAAAATAAAGTTAACAGCTGAAATAACAGGAAATAATGCAATTAGAGAGTGGTGGTAGAAGAGAGTAGCAGAGTGTGGAAAGTGGTCAGTATGTCCTCCAGCAGTCTAAGCCTATAGCAGCATAACTACAGAGATAACTCAGGATAACCTAGCCTTTTAGATGGAGGCATGTGGGAGGCAGGGCCAGGGAGAAAAGTCTTTAACGACTGTAGTCCCCTCTGTACACTCCACCTCCCTCTGCTCCCCACTCGTCTAAACCTGGGCTAACATCAGAATTTAACCATAAGCCCTATCAAATAGAAAAGTTTTGAGCCTAGTCTTAAAAGTAGACAAGGTGTCTGCCTCACGNCCCTTACCTGACCTTAGGTAAGGTAGAAACATGTATCCCTTTGGAAACACTTGCTAAATGCTTAATAGACTCAAGCATTACTTAAGTATTACTTATCCATAGTTAACCATTAGTAAATGACTTTTGGACCCTTATTGTAAAGTGTAAACATGTATCCCTTTAGAAACACTTTCTAAATGCTTAATAGACTCATAAGCATTATTTAATTTGGAGCCTTATTGTAAAGTGTAAACACTTATCTCTTAGGAAATGCACAACAGTGGTAAATGAGCTTTACTTATTCAACATCAGTTGAAACAATCACATATCAAGCATTTTACACATTTTGTTTGTGTTTCAAAACAGATTTAGTGTTTACAACTGAACTCACAACTGAAGAATTGAGCAAATTTAAACATCTGACCTCTTTAAGAACTAAAGAACATTATCAATCCTGTCATTAGACATTTCTTAGTCAGTCTACCTGGCTGTCTATCTACCTCATCTGTCAGTCTTTGTACTGTACAAAGAATTAATTAAAAGTAATGCTTATGAGTCTATTATGCATTTTGAAAGTGTTTCTAAAGGAATACATGTTTACACTTTACAATAAGGGTCCAAAAGTCATTTAGTAATGGTTAACTATGGATAAGTAATACTTAAATAATGCTTGAGTCTATTAAGCATTTAGCAAGTGTTTCTAAAGGGATACATGTGTCAGGATCTGCTCCACCTCCTCTGACTCCTGGTCTCGTTCTCCCCTCATTAGTTGCTTATTGGACTCACCTGCCCCTTGTTAACCTGCCCATGTGTTCTTGATTACCCTTGTGTATTTATACCTCCCTGTTTTTCACTTGTGTTGTCGGATCATTGTGTGTTGTCACCCTGTTACGTTGCTCCAGTTTGTGTCCTCTTACCTGCCATTATTCATTAAAGCCGTTTTTGTACCTCATCTGCTGTTTTGTGCCTCCTGGTCCAGCTCCACCACACATGGGTCCACCACCATCTCCACCGCATCGTGACAACATGTTTCTACCTTACCTAAGGTCAGGTAAGGGCTACCTGTTGACGTACACAGTACAGCATTAGTAAGTGAGTAATTAATTGTTTATTAATGCCCATCCAAGTAACATTCAAAATACAGGGTAGGATAAGTGGATGCATTAGTTAGCTGTTACTTACTGCTTATTCACTGCAAATACACAACCATAGTAAATGATTACTTGGGTATTTATTAAGGGTTTATTAACACATCAACTATCATGGGAATTACTGCAGAGTAAAACACATGATGCTAAGTAATTAAGTATTATTTAATGCTTATTACTGCATTAACTAAGGTTCAGTATTAAACAATAGTTAATGGCTTAATAATGCATTGAATAATATGTTTATTAATGCTATGTAATGCATAAAAGTAGTTGTTAATACTTTATTTAATGGATTAGTAATGCTTAATAATGCACTAATTAACATTAATAAAGGGACCCTTATTGTAAAGTGTTACCCAATAAAGTTTCTCTTACTAAATAGAACTTCTACTAAGAAATCACAGTGTAGCCATAGAAACACTACTTGATATATATGGTGTGTGTGTGTGTGTGNAGACTAAAGCTGGGAGCTGGTTCCACAGGAGAGGAGCCTGATAGCTAAAAGATCTGCCTCCCATCCTACTTTTAGATATTCTAGGAACCACCAGTAAACCTGCAGTCTGAGAGCCAAGTGCTCTGTTAGGAACATATGGAACAATCAGATCACTGATGTATGATGGAGCTTGTTTATTAAGAGCTTTATATGTGAGAAGGAGGATCTTAAAATCTATTCTGAATTTAACAGGCAGCCAATGTAGGGAAGCTAAAACAGGAGAGATGTGGTCTCTCTTTTTAAGAAACCTGTTGTCTGGCTGTGATGTTACCTGAATGTTACCTACAACGCTTTCACAAGCTTTCACAAACCTCAACGATCAAATAAATGCTGTAAAAAGAGTCACATTTCTTCCACTTGATTTCATTTGATCAGGTTTTTACAGCTGAAGGCGGCTCTGCCTTATGGGGTTCCAATTGTGCCAAAAATATGTTAAATATGTTATTGTCCCTTTGTCCTTAAAGTGACAATGTGTAGTTTTTACTGTAATCTCTGCAAATATCTATCAAAATGTTGTTGAAAATCAATAAAATGTCCAGTTGTTGAAAAATATTGGCAGCTTTGTAACATTTAACCATAAAGATCGGGGCTAAAATACATAGGGCACAGGTATAGTCTCAGAGGGACGCCATGTTTTACAAGAGCTGGCTTGGGGTCCTGCGCCTTCTGATGATGTCACACCACGTTCATAAAAGTTATGTTAGCTTGTTAACAGAGAAAATTTTGATTGGTCCAAACAAATTTGCAATTGTAGTCATTGCGGTTGTAGTTCTGTAGTAAAAAAAATAAATAAAAAATTTTGAGGGAAAATATGTTTATATTGCCAAAGAAAATGTAAAATAAAAGCAAAAATATCAGTTGAGAAACAGAGACCCTGAGGAGCTCTGAGTTTGATGAAATGGGACTAAATTTAAAAGAACTTGATTGAACAAATTACAAGTATGCAACATTTTGATTAAATAAAGGAAAAGATTTATTTACATAAGATCTAACGAAATATACAGAATTCCCCATTTGTACAAACGGAAAGGGCTGCTAATTATGTTCACATATAAGAACTGTTGTGGTTTTTGACACAGACTGATGTTGGTTTTATTGTTTATTGTTTTATTGATGATGATGATGATTGTTTTATGAACTCATTCACTGCCATTGACAACTTTAGTCAAAACCGATGTGAAAGAACAGAACATAAAAAGAGATGCAATATTTTAGCCCAGTGGTGTTGCCGTAGTGTGACGTCATCGGCAGGCGCAGGACCCCGAGCAGATCCGTACACTACAGTGCCAGAAAAGTAGCATCAGCATTGCATTCTCTCAATGAATGGAGTCAGGTCAAGGTTGCATGCTTTCTGTAACATTTACCCTAATGTTTTTGTAAACTAGCAAAAGTCACGGCGATATGGTGTAAAACTACCCTGAAATGTATGTACGGCCCCCTATCGCCAGGAAACCACACACTGTAACTTTAAAACTTGTGTTCTTACTCTGTCATTACAACCTGACGACACATGATGTTGTCTTTCTCTGTTGTTGTCTGACTCTCTAGTAATCAGGTAACAAATCAGCCGGACAACAGAGAAAGACGACATAACGTGATGATAAGTTTAAATAGGACCCCAACCCCAACTCCTACACGCACGTTAAACACATGAAATGTGATCATTTACTAACATTACAGAGTTATAACCTTTATATGGAGTTCTGAAATATTCTTATTAAATACTTTGTTCTTTACATAGTTGAATGTGCTGACAACAAAATCACACAAAAATGATCAATGGAAATCAGATTTATCAACCCATGGAGGTCTGGATTTGGAGTCACACTCAAAACTAAAGTGTAAAAACACACTACAGGCTGATCCAGCTTTGATGTAATGTCCTTAAAACAAGTCAGAATGAGGCTCAGTAGTGGGTGTGGCCTCCACGTGTCTGTATGACCTCCCTACAACGCCTGGGCATGCTCCTGATGAGGTGGCGGATGGTCTCCTGAGGGATCTCCTCCCAGACCTGAACTAAAGCATCCACCAACTCCTGGACAGTCTGGTGCAACGTGGTGGTGGATGGAGCGAGACATGATGTCCCAGATGTGCTCAATTGGATTCAGGTCTGGGGAACGGGCGGGCCAGTCCATAGCATCAATGCCTTAATCTTGCAGGAACTGCTGACACACTCTAGCCACATGAGGTCTAGTATTGTCTTGCATTAGGAGGAACCCAGGGCCAACCGCACCAGCATATGGTCTCACAAGCTTAGCTTTTAATTGATTACTATTATTATTATTATTTGTTAGCATGTTTTAGTTTGACGACATCTTTTTAGTTTTAAAACATATTTTACATTACAGTTGTTTTACTATTTATTTAATATTATTCATTAACTTTTTATCTTTCTTAATTATTTCTATTCGATTACCATTATTAATTGTATTTTATTTATTTATTTTTATTACTTTCATCCAGTGTTTCCTCTAGGGGGCCCTCTGCCCCGGGAGGGTCATTTGACTACGACACCCTTGTCCAGACCAGTTGACCTGATGCTCCCGGGTCAGATCGCCCCACCGATGACGTTTCCCAGACTTATGGTTTTCTGAACTCAGCCAGACGCCAGTGTCTTGTATTCTTGACGCATGTGTGTGTGTGTCTGTGTGTGTGTGTGTGTGTTTGTGTCTGTGTGTGTGTAGGGGTGATGGGGTTGGCTGGGAAGGGTGGGTACTGAGGGTTATGTGGGGTTATTTTAATCTGTACTGCACTTTGAGCTGCTTCCAAAGTATGAAAAGTGCATTATAAATAACATTTGATTGATTGATTGATTGATTGATTGATTGATTGATTGATTGATTGATTGAAGGAGTCTGAGGATCTCATCTCGGTACCTAATGGCAGTCAGGCTACCTCTGGTGAGCACATGGAGGGCTGTGCGGCCCCCCACACCATTACTGACCCACTGCCAAACCGGTCATGCTGGAGGATGTTGAAGGCAGCAGAACGTTCTCCACGGCATCTCCAGACTCTGTCACGTCTGTCATGTGCTCAGTGTGAACCTGCTTTCATCTGTGAAGAGCACAGGGCGCCAGTGGGGAATTTGCCAATCTTGGTGTTCTCTGGCAAATGCCAAACGTCCTGCACGGTGTTGGGCTGTAAGCACAACCCCCACCTGTGGACGTCGGGCCCTCATACCACCCTCATGGAGTCTGTTTCTGATCGTTTGAGCAGACACATGCACATTTGTGGCCCACTGGAGGTCATGTTGCAGGGCTCTGGCAGTGCTCCTCCTGGTCCTCCTTGCACAAAGGCAGATGTAGCGGTCCTGTTGCTGGGTTGTTGCCCTCCTACGGCCTCCTCCACGTCTCCTGATGTACTGGTCTGTCTCCTGGTAGAGCCTCCATACTCTGGACACTACGCTGACAGACACAGCAAACCTTACCACAGCTTGCATTGATGCTCCATCCTGGATGAGCTGCACTACCTGAGCCACTTGTGTGGGTTGTAGACTCCGTCTCATGCTACCACTAGAGTGAAAGCACCGCCAGCATTCAACAGTGACCAAAACATCAGCCAGAAAGCAGGAACTGAGAAGTGGTCTGTGGTCACCATCTGCAAAACCACTCCCTTATTGGGGATGTCCTGCTAATTGCCTATAATTTCCACCTGTTGTCTATTCCATTTGCACAACAGCAGGTGAAACTGATTGTTAATCAGTGTTGCTTCCTAAGTGGACAGTTTGATTTCACACAAGTTTGACTGACTTGCAGTCACATTGTGTTGTTGAAGTGTTCCCTTTATTTTTTAGCAGTATAAAATCTATAACCACTCACTGTTTACAGTCGTCATACATTTTAATATCTATATGTATCTATATTTTTCATTATTGTGTTTTTTTGTTTGTATTTATTCATTTTGTAGTTTTATAGCTTTGCTTTCTATTAATTTGTGCAAAGAATGAATGCAATGAATTGCATGTGTGGCCATAAGAGCCTTCTGCAGCTTTCAGTTCAGTAAGTTCTTTATTACAAACTCTAGTCTAGAAGTGACAGACACAGGTGTGGTTGCCATGGTGACCTCAGTGAACCACTGGCAGCAGCTCTAACATTTCTGTTGATCCTGTTTTAAACATCAAACATAGTGTCATGTCTCAGATTTTTACAATGTAATGTTGGAATTTTGAGCATAAGCTGCAATGATAGAAATATTCTAGTTGCATATAAAAAGTATGGGTCAAAAGATCTATATGACATTAGAGTGGTCCGACCCCTCCACCCTCCTCCGCCTTGGCCCACCTCACAACCTCCGCCTCGCCACAGAAAGACGGATCGATTGAAGAATGACAGCAGTGGGGAAATAGAGGGAGATTCAGGATTTACATCGTCCTCTGACACGCTCACACCCCCCCCCCCCATGATAAAGAGACTACACTCTGACAAGGACACCAGCTCTCATTTAGCTGCTCACAAGTCAAAAGATTTGCCATCTCCCCACTCTCTTTCATTTTGTTCCCCCATATCTCTCTCTCTCTCTCTCTCTCTCACTCTCTCTTTCTCTCTCTCTCTCTCTCTCTCTCTCTCTCTCTCTCTCTCTCTCTCTCTCTCTCTCTCTCTCTCTTTTAGCAGATTTCAGAGTAAAGCACACAACCTTTGTGAATTATTTAGTTTATTGACCTCTGCGGGGATTTAATATGAAGGTCGTTTCCTGCTGGCAGAGAGAGAGCCGGCGGGGTCCTCAGGTGACACGGCCAAGGTCGCCCGTCTCCCTCCAGTTAATAATATATTTGTCACACGCAGTGTGTTAGCCCCCGACACAGCGCTACTGCCTTCCACTTGATTAGTGCAACCAATAAGGACTGCCAAAGATAATAAAGTAGACACTGGCTTAAGGAGATGTGTCAAATGTCCACAGTATCTATCCCTACTTCCCTCTCTCTCTCTCTCTCTCTCTCTCTCTCTCTCTCTCTCTCTCTCTCTCTCTCTCTCTCTCTCTCTCTCTCTCACACACACACACACATTCACACCCTCTCTGTTCTTGTTTTATTGTTTCCTAGATGAAGGTTAAAGGGAGATGCTGAACAGACAGAACAGCCTGGGGGCCGTGGAGGGCCTGGCTGCAGCACCCGGTGCATCGAGTGTTAGCAGCAGGACCCCCCCCTCCCAAGTCTATATTCAGTGCACTCAAGTGTCAGGGAGGGTAAGGGGTAAGTTGGCTGGAGCTGTGGGGGCAAGTGGATTACAGCATCTTGATGTAGATGGGGGTGGGGGGTGCAGTAGCTGCTGGTCCCTGACCGCGCCTGTCACTGGTTATAGTCACAGAGAGCTATGGGGCCTGATTAGTGCTGCTGTTTGACTGAGACAAAATGGCGCCCCAAAGGTGAATCCCAGGTGAATTATGGGAGGAGGAAGCAGAGCATTACGGGGGGTGGGGGGTGGGGATGTTGGCAGAGTGTTGTGAGAATGGTGGAGTGTTTTCAGCTAAAGAACAGCAGGCTTAAATCTAGCTAGCCTGAAGAGGAACCTTTACATTTGCATGAGAGCGAGTGCTGATGGGGACCACAGGAGGTGCAACCATGACAGGGAGCTTTGTCCCGGGACAGTTGGCATCAGTTTATTATATGATGGGTTTGCCTCCATGTTAGGGCCAGCAGACAGCTACCGGTAATCCTATCAGTCAGGTCCTACAGAGTTTCTAGGAGCAACAAACGCGGTCATGACCTTTGAATTTTTTTTTCTTGAGGACCCCCAACCCTAATTCCTACCTGCAGACACACATTAAAAGTCATAAATTACAAACCTAATACAGACATACAGAGTTATAACTCAATACAGAGTTTAATTATACTATTAGGTGTGTTATTGGGGTTTTATACATGTATTTGTTACTAATATGATTTTGTTAACCTCACAACCTCAGCACAGACAAAATTGTGGGGACCCCAGGTTGGACACCACTGTTCTAGAGAATCACAGTAACTGTAAGAATGTGAGTGTACTGCAGCACTTGGCTTCAACACTGAAGTTTTTTCACCCTGGTAGGTAGTGGCTGACCAGGCAGAGTGATGCAGCAGCAGCACATGGACGGTAGCGAAGTAATTAAAAAAAATCACATTATGCAAAATTGTAGAGGTTTAAAACAGCTAACAGTGTTCCAACACACCGGTTGTTTTAAATACCAGTACTTTTCCATTATTAGTCATCAGCATTGCTCCTGTCAGAGGACTTTTTACTTACTTACCCCCTCCTGGGGTATAGGCTACCAACAAGGGATCTTCAGGCATCTCTGTCCTGGGCTTTTCATAGTCTTGATGTCTACCTCCAGAACTCAGCGCCAGGTGTTCCTTGGTCAATCTCTTCTCTGTGTTCCATCTTAGGGCTTGTCTCGTAATACTGTCCATTGGTTTTTTGTAAGGGTTTCCCTATCCGTGCCCGTCAGTGATTCTTTAATTATTCTTCTGCGGGCATCTGATTTGTTTTCTGCTAAAGTTCACTGCTGCTGATGGTTTCTGGCCAATAGATACGTAGTATCTTGCGTAGCAAGCTGTTGATGAACACCTGCACTTTTTGGTGATTACAGCGGTGGTCCTCCATGTCTTTGCTCCATAGAGAACTGGCTTGACATTGATGTTGAAGATCCTGATTTTAGTCTTCATTTGCAGTTTCTTTGAGTTCTAGATGTTCTAAGGTTATATGAAGGCTGCCCAGGCCTTCCTGATCCGTGTCTTCCCATCTATGTCTGTGCCGCCTTGCTTGTCGAGGTATGAAAAAATCTCCACCTTCTCAAATGTTTTGCCATCCAATGTAACTGGGTTGTTACTGGCTGCACTTTTCTTGAGGATTTTGGTTTTTCCCTTGTGGAAGCCTCAGCTACGTTGTTTGTCTTTTCCTACATCTGTTGTTGGGTGTATTACAGTAGGGCTAAGTCATCAGCAAGGTCTAAGTCATCCAACTACTTCCACGGTGTCTTTTGTATTTCATGTTTCTTTGTGTTGTGGCAGTCTTCATGATCCAGTCAGTCACCAGAAGGAAGAGAAACAACAAGAGCAAACAGCCCCGTCTCACGCCTGTCCTTACTGGGAAGTCTTCTGTCAGCTGTCCTCTTTAGATGACATCACAGCTCAGCCCTTTGTATGAGTTCTAGATCAGGGGTTCCCAAATTTTTTTCCTTGAGGACCCCCTTGTCCGTGTCCAAGACAAGCCAGGACCCCTCAACCCCAACTCCTACATGCATACACACATTAAATGTGATAATTTTCTACAGACACACTGAGTTATAACTTTTATTTGGAGTTCTGATTATACTGTAGGGTGTTATTGGGATGTTATAAATGTCATTTTTACAAATAAAATCTTGCTAACCTCACAACCTCAGCAAAGACAAAATTGTGGGGACCCCTTTGGGGTTCCCGACCCCCAATTTGGGAACCACTGTTCTAGATTATGTCAACTCTATAATGTTGGCGGAGCTTCCAGAGTGTTTTGCGGTCCATGCTGTTAATGCTTTCATATTCAACAAAGTTTATGTCAGAATCAACAATGGTACGCAGCGTGGTGATCTGGTCTATAGAAGATCCAGCTTTACAGAGGCCTGCCTGTTGGTCACAGAGTCAGAGGACTACTTCCTGTTTTTAGAAGCTCCTCCCACTGTGTGTGATATAACCTGCAGGTGGAGGAGCTTGGACAATGGCAGAGGAATTCAGTGCCCATCTTGTAGCCGGAGGGTTGCAGGTTTGAGCCCCGTCTGTTGCAGTTGTTGTTTCCTTGGGCAAGAAACTTCTCCCTCCTCCCCTGCTGGTGGTGGTCAGAAGAACCGGTGGCGCCAGTGCTCGGAAGCCATGCTTTTGTCAGTGTGCCCCAGGTCAGCTGTGGCTACGTTGTAGTTTATCACCACCAGCGTGTGAATGTGTGTGTGCATGGCTGGATGACTGTGTTGTAAAGTGCCTTGGGGGGCTGTAGAACCCTAGAAGGCACTATATAAAATACAGGACATTTACCATTTACCATTTAGGAGAGACTCTGAGTTGAACCGACGCTCCAGCTGAGGCATTTGGTCTGAATCCATCCTGGGGGAGATGTTTTGGGCGTGTCCTGCATGGCGGAGGCCTTCAGCCTGACCCCAGAAACACTGGAAGGATTTTGTTTCCAGGCTGGCCCTGGAATGTCTTGGGATCCCACTGAAGAAACTGGTGAAAGCTGAAGAGGAAAAGATGATCTGGGCTTGGCTGCTAGAGCTGCTTCTACTGTGACCTGGGTCTAGATGAATGGAAGAGGTGCTGAAGTATGACATGATTTATAACTGTGACCAAATGAGCCACGTTGGACCAAATACATCTTAACTTTTCATTCGTCACCACACAATGATGAAACAAACCACCTTATTTATAATATTTTATCAATAAATGTCCAAGAAACAAGATTTCTGTGTTAACGATTTCTAAATTTCTAGTTCAGAAGACAAAACCAGCGTGAGAATGTAGCAGTGGGAGTTGATGAAGCTGATATCATCCCAAATTAAACAGCAGAGAGCAAATCAAAGATGGGAGGTGGAATCTGCCCGGGCATTAGCGTGATTTATGATTGGACTGGTGGAGGGACACAGTACATTTCCACAGAACGAGCAGATTTGTTGAGTCTATTAATGACCCCTATATTCCAGACCTTCTTCTCTCCAGTCTGAAGAGCTCATCATACATAACTCATATGATTCCTATCTTATGAATCATTCTTGGTCTTCTTGTCTTTGTTCTTTTGTATTTGGTTTAGCTGAATCCAGATTCTACCTGTGTCTACAGAATGTATGGGGAGGATTACTGAGCACAGTGCACTCTGTTATTAGAAATCACTTTTGGTCCCAACCTGGGGTCTGTGACTCACCCAAGGGAGGGGGAGTTCCAACTAGGGCTGGGCGATATGGCAAAAATTTCATATCCCGATATAGCTCATTTTATATCCTGTAAACGATAACGATATAGCATTGTTTCTTTTAATTAAATTCATAGTTAAAATAAAATTGCAAGTGTTTGCACCACCTCACCAAACCCACGTTCCTCGACCGTGTAGACTGGGACCATGTCTTGGCAACTGCAGTAGTGATCTCCTTCATCTGCGGGAGCTGTGGTTATATGGTGTGCCACGGCTAAACGCCTGTTGCGGCGTCTGTCTGGAGTTCGTTATGAGCGCTTACGCTACCACTCGACGCTGCTTTTACAGCTTTTGCTTGTTGACTCTCTGTATTCGTTTTTGTGGTTTTTGGGCAGCTGATAAAATAAATTTGTAGTGTTGGAGTCTGTTGTTGGCACCGGGAGCCGGCAAACTTTACAAACAACTGCTTTCTGGTCCACGTCGGCCTTCCTATACCCAAACCACATCCATACAACAGAAGTTGCCCCTCTTTTAGGTACAAGCTCCTCCGTTTGGGTTGGCAGGTCATCCTGTTGAAAATGACCCTGGTCTGAACCGCGTCCGCTACCGTCCTCCTCCATGTTTGTTAATGCATGGCTAGCGTGGCGCGCCGCGCGTGCATGGACATGCCGTAAGGTGCATCATGATGTAAAATACTGCCGTAAAATGCCGTCGTGGTGTAAACGATAGAGCTTCATATTAAACGATAGACATGTTCTATCGTACAGATGAAATATTTCATCATATCGCCCAGCCCTAGTTCCAACAATCTTGTCTGTGCCGAGGTTGTGAGGTTACCAAGATTATATTAGTAAAAATGACATTTACCCAATACGTTTAATCAAAACTCTCTATAAGAGTCATTTCTTTATAAAGTTTGTTATGAATCACTTTCAATGTGTGCATGAGGGTAGGAGTAGGGGTTGGGGTGGGGGCGTGGCTTGTCTTGGACACAAGCAAAGGGGTCCTTGTGGAAAATAGAATGGGAATCACTGGGATAGGAACAAGCTTATTTACTGCTAAAATAAGATCTAAACTGTAACTTCCCATGGAAAGTATTCATCATGAATGACCTGTAGTTAGCATACAATGAGAAAAATCAAACATGATGCCCCCAAATTCCACCCTACATGCTTTTTTCTTTAAGGATTCTGCCAGCTGGCATTCCCCGTGAACACATAGCTGGAGAGGTCACTTATTGGCCTATTCATTAAGGAGTCCAGAGGCAGAAGTCTTGGGTAAGGTCTTCAGGCTAAGGCCTTCACTCCCAAAGTAACTCTGAGGTTCAGACCTCATTTGCAACCAGACAAGCCGTTTGTAACAGCAAATAAAACAATATTGATTTTGCAAGTGGCAACGGTGCTGTGCATCTTATTGATCTGGATCAAGCACTTATCACTCTCCAGACCCAGAGTGTGCCAGTGTTAAGCGCAGATCCCAGGTCTTAATTACGATGGTGGCCTTTACACGGTTCTTTGCCTAATGATGCTCTGGTAATGCTTCAGCGTTTGACCTTCTCTGTGGCCTCAGAGACAAACCGTTCCTCTGTTATAGGAAAAAATTACAGACTTATACTATATAGTTGGAAACACAACTTAAGTGTGTGTGTGTGTGTGCCTCCTGTGCTACATTCAGTTGGTATTTAATATTTTATATACTCTATTTTCCTCCAGTCCAATGAGATCTAGAAGCCGTTGTGTCCTTGTTACAGAGAAAATGCAGATGAAGTACCATCTTATACATAAGTACGATGTAACGTCTGCAGAAAATGTACAGCCTTATCTAGCACATTTATTTATGTTTAAAGAAAGGGTGTCACAATCAATGTGTTTGCCCTCAATAAGAATATGGCTTAAACATTCGCTGACACTGAATTTCATTCCAGTACCTTTCTCTTGTATCCATGTGAGATTAGTTTAGCTGATCACAGAGTAGGGAGACATTTATGTCCACAGATCACAGGAATTGTTCTGTTACTCCTCCATGCTGATGCCATAATATCACTAGTCTATTTTATAAAGGTGTTTCTATACCTGCAGTGATTCCTCCGGTCCAAATGTGTAATAATTTTAAAAGTTTTTAGTTTTTACAGGTAGTTTGCTTTCTTTTCACATAGAGAAAACTGCAAATGAAACACATTTCAACACATTTTGTAGGTAATTTTTGCTGTTTCAATTACTCAAATATCTCTATTTTGACAAATTGCTGCTGGTTTGACAAAGACAGCTAATAGTGAGGGAGAGCATGAATAGCCCTGTTTGGTGCTTCTGGGGACATTTTCTGACTTTTAAAAAAGTTATAATAGTTCTATGATCTCTACAAAACATGTTTGTGTTCATTATCACCATCTGGATTTCCCCCAACAAACTCAGAAATGTCAGCCAATCACATTTGGTTGCTTGGGAGACCTGAAGAATTTTTGGCCAATCAGCATCACCAGATCAGCACCAAATCTGCCAAGTTTTGACCTTAAACAGCGTGTCACTAGCCTTGGGGTGAAGTTGGATGTCGGATTTTCAATGGTCCCTCAGATAAATGCTGTTGTGAAATCATGCTTCTTTCAACTACGTCGTTTAACACGCCTGAAGCCTATACTGAAACGGACCCATTTGGAATCTGTTATTCATGCATTTATCACTTCCCGTTTGGACTATGCAAACTCCCTCCTCATTGGCACTCCTGCTATGGCACTGAACAGGCTGCAGTCGGTACAAAATGCTGCTGGTTTTTAACAAGCACACACAGGCGTAGCCATATCACCCCGGTTCTGGAACATCTTCATTGGCTGCCCGTGACTTTCAGAGTGCGATTTAAGATCCTGCTCTTTGTTTTTGGACAATGACGTTTTATTTCTTATTTTTATTGTTGTTTTGCCTTTGTTTATACGCCCTTACGGAAACTGTGAATAAGTATATGAGACAGAATACATCTGTTTTTATGTGTTTTTTAGATGCCTCTAAAGCTTTTGACCGAGTCAACCACACTAAAATATCTCAAACTACAGAGTAGAGGGGTCCCTGAATACTTGATCAGGATACTACATTTTTGGTATTCACACCAATCGATGCAGGTTAGGTGGGGAATGGAAGTCTCTGAACCTTTCACTGTATCCAGTGGAGTCAGGCAAGGGGGAATTCTGTCTCCAGCTCTTTTTAACCTGTATCTTGATGATGTGTCTATTGCACTGAATAACTGCAAAACTGGATGCTTAGTGGGTGAGCGGCTTGTAAACCACTTAATATATGCTGATGACTTAGTCCTCTTGTGTCCTTACAGTGCTGGTTTGCATCAGCTGCTCAGGATATGCACACAATATGGTGAAGAGTTTGACATCATGTTTAACCCCAAAAAAAGTGTGATGATGATTGCTGCAACAAAAGAGGACAGGAAGATGACCTTTCCATCTTTTTATTTGTCAAACCAAGTCCTGGAAGTGGTGGAAAAAGTAAAATATTTGGGACACATATAAAGGAGTGATCTCTGTGATGATGATGATGATATAAATAGACAGTTCTGTAAGCTGTACATGCAGGCTAACACTCTGGCACGTAACTTTGGCATTTGCACAGACAACGTTAAAGTTGCCCTTTTTCGTTCTTTTTGCACGCCCTTCTATACGTCCCTATTGTGGAGTAATTATAGTAAAACAGCTATAAAAAAACTACAAGTGGCGCTTCAGGACTCATTTAGAATCTTCCTGAGGCTACCACGATGGACCTCGGCAAGCCAAATGTTTGTCACGGCTAACGTCCCCACTATTCATGCGCTGATGCGGAACTTCATGTATAAGTTCAAGTGCCGTTTGGATAGGAACACTTTCGTCAGAGCCTTGGCAAGTATTGCATACAGTGACACAAGGCATTCCTCTGGTTTTTTAAAATATTGGAACAACTGTTTATATGGTGCGTGATGGGAGTGTGTTTATAATTGTTGTATTATCAGTTGAACAAGTTTTATGCTTTTATTCTGTTTTATTTTATTTTTTTAATGTATTTATAATTTTATTGGGGTTTTATTAGAGTATGGACAACTGTATTTTGTCTGAAATAAAAGTTTGATTTGTTTTAAATTGCTTTTAGGTTGCTTTTATCTATATTTATTGATGGTTCTTAACTGTACCTGTTTAATATCATTCTTTTGTGATTGTTGCCTGTGCAGCGCTTTGGTCAGCTCACATGCCGTGTTTAAATTGCGCTATATTAATAAAACAGTATGGTATGGTATCGCTGAGTTTAAAGCTGCTTTAGCGAATTTACACAACAAGCTAGGTTTTGAACGCAAATAAGGTCACGGAACACTCACCTCTCCCCTCGGGTATCTTCCCTGTTCTGTCGGAACTGGAGACCCGCGATGTCGGAGGAAACGAGACAGCGCTAAACACCAGTCACCGTTTTCTAGGTTCAAACATCTTGTTGTCCGTGACTTCAAATGGTGTTTTTCTTTTTGGGACTCTGTTAGTTTGTCCTAAAGTTGAAGTGGTAGCAGCCGGCTGTTTCTCCTTCTCTGATATTATTGAGCTGAGAACCTCTCACACCAGTGGTGTTCTGTTGATAAATACGTGAGTGTGGAATGAGTGGAGGACCCAGGGAAGTGTGGAGGTTCAGTGAGACCGACAACCAGATGGTCCGATGGTTAGTTTTGGTCCAAAACGTGTTATTGGCAGATGTTTTTAGACAAAAGCAAGAGAACCACTTAATTATTATTTCTTTAATCTCCACAATATATTTACAGCTATGCTATTTTAGAACATTGTTACAAGGCATGAAAACAAATGTTTTAAGCTAATTTGTTTTCCAAATTTGACGTAACTTTAAGGTGCAGGCCAATAGCACCCCTGCTACAAGAATTAGCTAGCTAACATGCTAGAAGGTGTTGGATCTATTTTCCCCTCATTCATGCACACTCACTATTGGTTTATATACTGTAGATAGAGCTGAAATCATACCTGTGGCTGTTGCTGTAAAATTTTTAAGGTTCAAAACAGGCTTTATTTTTTTGTGGGTAGCATTAACTCAGGAGGTAGAGCAGGTTGTCCAGTAATCAGAGGGTTGTAGGATCGATTCCGGCTCCTGGCAGAGAATTCTGCTGTTGTGACTTTGAGCAAGACGCTTAACCCACCTTACTTGCTGGTGCTGGTTGGAGGGATCGGTGGCGTCTGTGCTCGGCAGCCTCGCCTCTGTCAGTGCACCCCAGGGCAGCTGTGGCTACATTGTAGCTCATCCCCACCAGTGTGTGAATGGATGAATGACTGATTGTGTTGTACAGCACCTTGGGGTGTTCTAGGACTCTAGAAGGGGCTATATCAAAAACAGGCCATTTATTCATAATTCAGTTTCTATGTTGTGTTGGTGCCACCTACTGCTGGAACCAAGTATTGCACTTTGAGGTGCACAGCTTTGAATAGATGATTGAGACACACAGAGACTGAAAATTCAAGCTGGATGACAAACTAAGGACAAAATAAGATGTTGCTCTTTTTTGGTAGAAAGGTGCACACAGTAGGCTTGTGTATTTATTTTAGTATCATTATTGTGTTATTTATCTGAATATTTGACAATAGACTTTATCTGTAAAACTTCTTAACTTCTTAACTGTTACGCAAATGGTACTTACACACTAGTATCAGCTCCGCTGCCCGCCGCAGCCCGGCCGCGTTCATTCCACACTGCCTTAGAAATGCACACGTAATTGAGCACATGGGCGGTCTCCAAAATCGGCGCAAAAACATCAGTGATGTCATGAGCACATCTCCGAGCATGTGGGCGGAGCAAAGGAGCGTGGAGTCAGTGGTGTCTTTCTTATTAAACAAAGGTGTTCTGAGCAGTGTTGCTTTTGGAGACCCTCTGCCTCTGATATTGCAACCTGCTTTGCTGTGTGTGGCAGCCTGGCAGAACTGTGTGTGTGCGTGCATGTGTGTGCGTGTGTGTGAAATAGAAAAAAGCGGCTTCAGTCATAGGCTCGTTAAATCCTCAGTATCCAGAATGATAATGAATGATGCAGGAAGCCCCCGCTGGCTGATTCTATCCTCTAATCGGAGGCTCCCCCTATGGTAGGCATGAATTTGAGCCGGCCAATCAGTCGGCAGTGGGTGTGTTGGACCGGTTTCAACCCGAGGCAGACTGTCTTGGGAAGAGGACTGAAAATACGTCCGGTTTGGCGTAGAAAATTCCCGGGCTACCCGGATGTGAACACAAATTACCCTGACTAGGCTGTGTGGAGCCGATGCTAGTGTGTGAATGCCATTGCAATTCATCGTATGAGATGATTCTCTCCCCCTTAAATAGAAAATTATGTATCTAAACAGAAAAACATTGGGCCTCTGTGAGGATTTATAAAACATTGCTCCTTGGATATACCAGCGAACTCTGTCCTGTAGATTAGTGTCTCAGAGGGAGAATTGCCACTCAAGGTTCTGTCAGTTGTTGAATCCAGGTACTAGGTCAATCAGTGGTTCCTCTCTGTTTTCTCTTTCCCCTCCTGTTTCCAGTGATCTTCTCAGATCAGTGGAGGAGGAAGAAAAATCAATGGAGTAAAGTAATCACTTGGCGGAAGATACATGGAAGGCCTTAGGCTCGCCCAGCTACCTGAGTTCCATTTCATGCATCAGCAGCTGCAACACAAACACGCAGAGCGGGCCTGTACTCCCATCTTAAACAACATGTGCAGCTTGATGCTCCATACCCCCTGTGACCTGTTCCTCCCCAGAGGAAACTCCTTGATTGCACTGCAGTGCAGCGCCACTGCCTACCGAACAGCAGACTATTGATCTGCAGTCCTACCCTCTTGGGCTGACAGGACCGGTCATGCCATGTCTTCGGCATGCCAAGAAATAAAACCATGCTTCTTCTGACATCACTGGACAACGTGAACAGGAATTATGTCAGGTTGAGTTCATGGAGTCTTAAAACCACCGTTCAGCTTCTGTGGAAGTAATACATACCTGTAGTAGACCGCTCTTTGATAGGGATCAGCTCAAAGACATTCAGATTAGCTCTGGTCAAAATTAAGCTAACAGCAAAGACTGCCTCCAGGTTTAAGTCAGACTCAGTGTGGTTACATCTGCATCTAAATCGAGCTACGGCAATATTTAAGCCAGTACCTTAACCAGAGTGACAGCCTTTATTCTAGTTTACATGTACGTTACAAAATCATAGTTTTGAATGAAGAGCGTTAACTCTGCAACAGTAGGTGGCGACATGCGCCCATTCATTGGCATTCTTCCTGTTAGCTTTTAGCAGCACAAATAGTAAACAAACACTGGCGGGAGTGAAGTAAAAACACGATAAGCACAATGGCCAAAGGAATGGACAACAACGCAGCAGTGAAGTACATTTGGTACGTACTGTACTGTTTGATAGAGTTAAACGTCAAATTCATGCAGTCTTGTGGCAATCAAATAGAGGGTTTTCATGGCGCGTCATCGTGTCATCAACCAAGCAGTCGCCATATTGGAGATACTGGAGGTAAACAAAACGAACGCACTCCAGCAGATTCCAAACTTCAAATGGAAGAAGATGGTGAATTATTGCCGTGTTATAGGCTGTACGAATCGGTCAGACTGTGAAACACATTTGCAGTTTTATAGACTGCCAAAAGTTATCAGAAGAAAGGAATCGCTTGTGGCTAGCGAAGCTAAACCAGGATCTACGAGGCAAAACTCTTGGCTAATAAAACAACTTGGGTATTCATGATATCGTACAGTTAGGTTGAATTAAGACGTTATTGCATTACTTTGGCATTCACAACACATCTGTCGTTGACTTGATACTGCATCTCCCTCACCCATCCACATCTGGTTATAGGCCTCAAACCTTTATAAGCTTTAAGTTATTCTGCTGTGTATGGGCTTTGCGAGAAAACAAGATAGTTGACCTCATCAGGATATGCAATAAATGGTAAATGGCCTGTATTTGTATAGCGCCTTCTTAGGGTTCTACAACCCCCCAAGGCACTTCACAACACAATCAGTCATCCACCCATTCACACGCTGGTGGGGATGAGCTACATTGTAGCTACAGCTGCCCTGTGGTCTGCCGTCCAACACAAAGGAGCCAACTCGTACGGATCTGCGCCAGTCTTAACTTTTCAAAATATTGTGCCCTTTCCTGCAGACCAAGTCTTACCCAGCATGCCTTTGCATCCATAACGCAGTGTTTACCTCCAGTATCGGCAATAATTCACCATTTTCTTCCGTTTGGAATCTGATGGAGTGCGTTCGCTTTGTTTACATCCAGTATTTCTAATATGGCGACTTCCGGGTTGATGATACGGCGATGACGCGCCGTGAAAACCCTCTATTATCAGAAGACCGCTTCCAGAGTCTCGTCACTTCCAGAAGGGGGAAGCCCAGGCCTAGTATGGCTTGGCAAAGCTGGGATGTTGTCTACATGAAGAAATTTGGTTTTCTTAACTCATCATCTATTAGCTCAGATAGCAAAAGGCCAGTTTGGTTCAACTTAAGGTGGACTAAGGTGTTTATGTGCATTTAAAAAGTGCCAATTTAGTCAGACTAAAGCTTCTGATTTATTTTACTGCTCTCACATTGGTGGAGTGAGAAGAGAGCAACATGCTGACATGTCTAGGGAGATTCACGCCTAGATTTAGAAATAAAAACCTCAACCTGACGTGTGTGATTCTTAATGACCTGATCACAGCTGAATAAGCCTGATGGGTCGGTTTGGGCTGACTAATTAAGTTAATTGGGTGGGCCGAGTTGGGCTTGGACAGCAGAAAGCGAGAGAGAGAGAGATACCTGCACAATAGAGGAGAGGAGGATGTACCTCCAACCACACACCGTGGATGCATTATAGTCTTCCACGGTGTGTTGTAAATAAAAACTTGGGTTCAGTCAGGTTTGGACAAGGGTTGCCTGTGATGACGTCAGGCTTTCAGGCTTCAAGTCCATTGGGTCATATTGGTTTGGGTGGAATTGTTGGCCTCACTGAGAACCCTACACACACACATTATTAAACCAGCGCTGCTCATCTTTGTGCAGAACACCCACACAATGGACCAGAAGCAGCAGTTCAAACCCTGTTTGTAACCTTTCAACAGAAACCTAATTCAAAAGGTCTGAACTGTTCCTGTAATGCTCCATGTGTACAAAATGGTGAAACAATCAATTTAACGACTTACAAAATCACTTGTATTTCTTTTATTGTTACTTTATTCACCGTCAAGTTAAAGACTAGCATGTTGATGAGGTTAAATGAAACTTTAATCTGGTTTGGTGAATATTTCCTCCTCTCACTCAAACAAATGATTCAACCTTTGACCTCTCTGGAGCAGTCCTTCCCCATCTTACAGCATGGCTATTACATTTGACTGGCTTGAGAGGAGAGAGGGTGGTGTGGTGGGGGAGGTCACAGTGGGTGGCAGAGAGGAAGCCATGGGTGGGTATTTGTTTAAGACTTCTAAAATGCAAATGACTGAATAAACTGAAGAGCTGCTGTACTAACAGAGAGCGTGTGGGGGAGGTTGTATCTGACGGCTGAGACAAAAGAGGGATGCTGCAGCATCAGCGAGACAGACTTCAGACCAGGTCTCTGCTAATGGAGGGGGTCAGGAGGGCCCGGTCATCAGTGATTGAGTCATATTATACAAATCCATCTTGAGGAGATTATAGACTAGATCCACAACATGAAGTTTATACATCTCCGTTAGATTGGCGATGGAGACCCTCAGCACCATGATGCGCTGACACAAGCACTCTGCAGCAGGCACATGTGGGTTTGGAGGTGGTGACCATGAAGAGGTGGAAGAGAATGATGGACACATTTGTCCATGCCAAAAAGTGTCTGAAACACTTCAACACAACAAACACATACACTCAACCTGTTGGTTGGTGTTTTCCCTACTTTGCTGATTTTAAACATTAATTGTTTTCCTGGCTTGTCCCAGAATTCCCACTGGGATTTTCCTCATTAGAGTAGGATATTGCCTTCAAACATTCACACAACCCCACACCAAAAAGGCCAACCTCTATGGTTGACAAAGCTCTTCTTCAGAGCAACACCCATGGCATCCATCTGTGGTGAGACATCCCACAGCAGAAACAGCTTTTTATTCTTTCCTGTTGTAATTCAGGAGTTTGTCTGGACGTCTGGTTATGTACTGAAGGATGCTGGGTCTGACAGCAGAGAGGCATCTCCGGTCTGTTTTCAGTAACGACCCCTCCCTGAGCATCCCGAGCAGATGTGCGTCTGTTCCCTGCCATGAGCACACGGAGAATAAGCCAAACGTTTTGCCCAAAACATGCTTCAGACATGTCACGCAGAGTGTTGAGAGCAGCAGGGCCCTTAGCTAGCTGTCAGGACACCGTCAAGGCCAAATCCCCGGGACTTTGACAGTGGGGAGATTATTCAGTGGCAAACTTTAGGTTTCTCCTTTAGCTTATAGGCAGAACATGTTCCTGAGTGGTGCAGGGTCACCCTGATCTCTGATGACTGTCCTCCTCCTCCTCCTCCTCCTCCTCCTGCTCCCTGCCTCGTCTCCCTCTCCTTGTCTGTTCTTTTTTTTGTGATGTTATCTTTTCACTCTCCTCCCACTCACTGCTGTTCCCCGAAGCTGTCGCAGGGATGAACGCCTCATTGTTTTTGTCCTTGCGCTGCTCTCCAAAAGTGCGTTTCTGGATCTTGAGAAGCTTTGCACTCTCTTTGACCCCTTAATTTTTAAAGGAGGAGAGGTCAGGTTTGGGTCAGTTACACTTGATGAAATTAAACACTTTACTCGGTTAGGAACACTTTTTCCCATCATTCACAATGTTTATCTCTGAATGAAGACCTCGTCTACCCCTCCCACTGTCCTCGGGTCAAAATGACCCTCAGCTTTCTTCAATTTTTAGTTCATTTTTAAAAATGTGTTTTGGACCATTTGGGCTGTGAAACCTTCCACAGTCATACAGCTGATACATGTCCATGAGAATTAAACACATCTCAAATAAACGTATGACCACCAGACCCCACAACATTACAACAAAGGATTGAAAACATGCAATGAAGAATCAGAGATGCCTCTCTGCTGTCAGACCCAGCATCCTTCAGTACATAACCAGACGTCCAGACAAACTCCTGAATTACAACAGGAAAGAATAAAAAGCTGTTTCTGCTGTGGGATGTCTCACCACAGATGGATGCCATGACGTAAAAAAAAAATATATATATATATGTATATATAAATATACATACATACATACATACATACAAACATATATGTACATATATACATATGTATGTATATATGTATATATATGTATGTATGTATAATATTTGTATAATGAGAGGATATATATTTATATATATACATACATATATGTATATATATGTATATTTATATATATAAATATACATACATACATATATATGTATGTATAAATGTATATATGAATGTACATATATGTATGTATGTATGTATAATATATGTATAATGAGAGGATATATATATACATATATACATACATAAATGTATGTATATATATATATATAAAAATATATACATATATGTACATATATACATATATACATATATGTATGTATATATGTATGTACATATATATATATAATGAGAGGGAATTTAATGTATTAATTCTGATTACTTAATTAGAATAAAAAATTGTAAAAAAAAAGTAGCGCATTCAGTCACAGCTTCTGTTACAAACAAATTGGAATGTTTGTCAGTGCACAATTTCCTGGTACACCGATACACTGACGCACACAACAAAGCCCTGCTCGACTAACGGCTACTAAAATAAAGAATTTAGAGAAAGCACTTTAAAGTTTAGTTGGACTGATGCATAGTTTGAGAAAACACATCAGACAGTTGGACATTACTGACATGTTTTAATATTGTCTGACAAAAACATAAAATCCTCAGACATATTGACTGCAGCTGCCTGCAGGAAGAAGCCTTTTTTTTATCTGCAAGTTGGAAGCATCAAAGACGTTCAAATATGAGGTAAGCTAAATTCTTATTGTAACATTTGTGCAGTAATGAAATCACCAGAATGACTCTGCTCTGAACAGTGGTTTATTAAAGCTGATATAATGCTGCAGCTCAGCTTTCACTAACATTTAGTTACAGAGGAACAGTAACAGGACTACAGCACTCACAATCACCTCTTATGGACATTACAATATTTTGAAATATTTTCAGATGTTTTCTGATGTTTTTCAGTGTTTCATAACTCTTAATATTTATATTTGGATCTTCTTTGATCAATTCTGTTTATTATAGTTTTCAGAGCAGAGTGACTGTTTAAACCTCATGGTAGGAAATGGTTTGCATTTAGCAGAAATTTACATTAATTTAGCTTTTTGAAAGATGTCAACAGATTACTGTTGCAATAAAAATATGTATAATATGTAAATCACAGATACTAAGCACATGAGGACCTCCTGCTTTGCTAAAAAATGTCCCATGTGAGACACTTCCACGTCTGCCTGTTTGGCAGGCGTTGCTCAAACGTTTTTGTGAAGAAGCTGTTTATTATTATTATTATTATTATTATTATTATTATTATTATTATTTACAGACAATACCATTATCAAAATGTGCTTAACATAGTATTGTACTTTTAGGTCTGTCCTTTTTTGTCAGTGATATATTTTTTTACAGTTTTGCATTGAAATACACTTTAAAAGCATTTTTTCAACACGTAAAAGAGCTTGAGTTTACAATAATAATGTCCATGTCTATTGATTGATTCTGTGCCTCACTAAAATTATTTTTAATAAAAAAATTGCTTTGAGGGTAAC
>SSNS01000072.1:1338733-1538733 GCA_006937985.1 Aphyosemion australe
CTTCGTAGCACCACCCAGGACACACATAGACCCCCCCATCTTCCACCAGCCTCCACCTGTGCCCCCCCACCTCTGCAGGTCAGCTCTCTCCTCTTGTGCATGTGACATTGTGAGTAATTCTCCTAGTGAGCCCGGCCTCTTGACCTTTAGTTGACCTTTAGTTGACCTTAAGGACAGAGGGATTTCTCTCCTCCCTCCTCAGCAGCGTCACTCCTCATCAGTGGTGATGGCTCTCGGTGCATTCTGGGGTTTGGGTCGTAGGGGGCGGGGTGGAGGGTTTGTGTGTTTTCATGGCACACAGTGTCAAGTGTGACCCCCCAGGCGGCCTATGGGCTGACAGCAGACAGACCTGTTTGTTGTTGGCTGAAACACCTGAGGGAGATGTCGAGCAGCATCACTGCCTCTGGAGGCGTCTCCATGCACTCCACCTCGTCTTCATGTACAACCTGTGCTTCAGCACAGCCCGATAGATCCAAACAGCTACGGCTCGCCTGAGTGCAATGTTCTTAATGGGGCTTATGACAGGAGACTGGTCTTTAACTGATGCACCTTTAGGTTGGATGAACTAAAAGTCATAAAAAAGACATTGATCCCTCCTGTTCTATATGTCTGAGCCTTTTTTGACGTGTAGGCTGATGAAAATAATCTTTGAGTCAGCAATGTGTTCCCTACATGTGAACATGCGTGGGAGTAAAAACAACTTTTCCAAAGTCCGTTTTCTCTCCTGACTTCATGAACATTTTAAAAACCTTGGTTTTTATCTAGAGCACACCTGAGTCGTGTGTCATGTAATTAAGGCAGTTAATGTGACCACATGAAGGATTGTTATATACATGTAAATACATATACACATGTGCTATATACACTTTTGTCTTGCCTATCAAAGCCTCAGCAGATTTAAAATGAAGTGAGCATAAAACTTGTCGTAATCCTGAGTTATTTCATATAAAATACCATCTTTATTTATATAGCTAGCACGTTTAAAAATAGCATGGCAGCTAACTAAAGTGCTGTATATGGAAGGAGCAAGATGCTCAGACAGAACAAAAACATCATTTTCCAATGAGACAAAAACCCCAAAACAGATAAAAGTTATTAGCATAATTGCACTACTTTGTTTGATAAAAATAAGAAGCCGCTAAGTATATCCGACAGACTTACGCACGTTGGAGTCTAAATAATCCAATGTTGATGACAAAAAGCTGTTTCAAACCAACGTGGTTCCTGCGCTGCCGCCATGTTGTTTATGTTCGCGGCCGCAGCTCTGACGTAATCAGCTACTCCCGCTCTGTGATTGGCCCACAATATCCACAGCAGTGGATCAGGCTGCGAGGGTTCCAATGAAGCGTGCCTAGACCAAACTTTGCAAGGCAAGAATTTGGTCTAGTTCACTATAGGTGCGTGTTGTTCTAGGGTTCATTTTAAACAGGTGGGCGAATGGGACAGTGCAGACCTCCTCCAGCCTACACCAGCTGGTGACAGCACACAAATAACATTACAACTACTGAACAATAACAGACAACTGTAGATGTAAAAATACTAAAAAACAACCCAATAAAATCACTTATTTATACAGTAGGTCTTGTATAAATTGACAATATACCACAAGTAATATATTGGAAAAACATGTATCTGACTAAACTGTTGTCAAAATATCTACGGAGACTCAGGAGATCACACATGTCCTCTGATCCACATAACTTTTCAGATCACTATAATACTGAATGCTCGTCCCCTAAAAGAGCACACGTGCTACTTCCCATCCCAGAGCTCACCTGCTGTCTGCATGTACCTAAAACACAAACCCATGGGAGTGTTTCCACGCCAGAGTGTTCCTGATAACAAGCTTCAAGTCCTCTGATGGAACCAGAGCAGCAGCAGATGGTATCAGCACACTGAGCAGCTTTTAGACAGGCTCAGTTATGACAGCTGATTGTTACAAACTGTTATGGCATGTTTCTTTGTTTTAGTTGGTTCAGCTCTACTCACTAACTCTGTACACCTGCTTCCCACCACTTTTCAGCTCACCTGTTCCTGTTTCATGATCACCTCCCACATCCTGGTCCGTTCTCCTCTCCCTGATTCCCTGTCCTTGGCCCTGTCCCAATACTCACACTTCCACCCTTACGCCCATCAATTGTGCGTTCCCGTTGAGGGGTATGAGTGCGTAGGGTGTCTCAATTCCCCAGTGAGGATCTTGGCCCCACCTCTTTAGCACCCTTAACCTGCACTTTACTGAAGCCCACATCGGTGGGGACTTTGGTGAAGCGTATTACCCACAATTCACTGCTGTGTGGGAATCTTGAGACAAGAAGATGTTAAATTTTACAAACTTTATGTCATGAAAATGACCACCTGTTCACTGAACACAGGAATGCCTCAACTCAAGGCTACGAGTGCGTTTAAAACTTTAAGAAAGCATGAACCAATAAATTCTATATTTAAAACACAGCAGGGAAAATTAGTATTTGACACATCAGCATTTTTATCAGTAAGGTTATTTCTGAATGGGCTATTGGCATAAAGTTTGCACTACATGTCAATATCAACTCAAGTATTTAATTCATGCAGAGACATCTAAACATTTACAGTTTTTGCCCATTGCTTGTTTTATATAAAGTAAACTAGTGTGTCCCCTTGATCTGAGTGTGTATGCATATGATGCAGGTATGTGTCATTTTGTCATCAGAGTCACATTTTGACAAAGGATTGTTAGATTTTGATAGAGTGTCAGTTTGACACAGATGTGAGTGGTAGATTTCCTAGTGCTGTGTCATGTTTACTTGTGTGTAGAGTTTTGGAACAATGAGCAAAGTTTGCAAAATGTGTTTAAGCAACGGGAAAAACTGTAAGTCCATAAATACGTAATAAAGTGAACCGACACAGGGAAAAGTATTAAACACAGGAAGATAACAAGGTGCAAAATGGCATCGAAAGCCACATCACCAGAAATCAGTAGTGAGAGAGAAACCCCGCCCCCCTACCAGTACTAACTGATATCAGCTGCTTTACTGCTGATTGATGGCCTATAAAGGCTTCTTATTACCCAGGAGGCTCACAGGAAAGACTTCATGATGGGTTAAAACAAAGAACTCTCCCGAGATCTTCATAATCTTATTGTTGAAAAACATTCTGATTATAGGTGCATTTCCAGAATGATGAATGTTCCTGTGAGCACTGTGGGGCTAATGGAAAGAGCATCAGTTCACCATAAACCGGCCACGATCAGGTGCTCCAAGTAAGATTCCTGTCCGAGGAGTCTAAAAATAATCAGGAGAGTTCCCCAAGAGCCAAGAACTTCAGGCAGAACTTCAGGAAGACCTTGCATCAGCAGGTACTGTTGTTTCACAGAAAACTATAATCAATGCACTGAACCGCCATGGCAACCATGCATGCGCACCACACAAGACTCCATTGCTGAACAAAAAACATGTTAAGGCTCAGTTAAAGTTTGTGAAACAGCATTTGGAGAGGCCTGTGGATCACTGGGAGATTATACGGTCAGATGAAATCATTCTACACACCATGTATGGAGAAGAAATGGCACTGTCCACCACCCCAAGAACACCATAGCAACAGTTACGTTTGGGGGTGGAAGCATCATGGTGGGGGTCCTGGCAGACTTCATGTTATTGAAGGCAGGATGAATGGAGACATGTACCGGGACATTCTGGATAAAAATCTGCTGCCATCTACCAGAAAGCTGAAAATGAAAAGAGGGTGGACATTTCAGCAAAGACAATGATCCCAAACACAAGACCAAGGAAACTATGAGTGGGCTTCAAGGAAAGAAAATCAAGTTGCTTGAATGGCCCAGTCAATCACCTGACCTACATCCCATAGAACATCTATGGAGAGAACTGAAGATCAAAGTTCATAAAAGAGGAACCTTCAAGATCTAAAGAGCGTTTGTGTGGAAGAATGGTCCAGAATCACTCCTGAGTAACGCAGACAGCTGGTCTCTCCAGACAAGAGGCGTCTAGAAGCTGGAATCACCTAGCCTGGCAAGCCATCCTATATATGTGTATATATAGTCTGGCCACGAACCATTGACGGCTCTCAGTCGTGAGGCGGGATCGACGGTTGTCTTTCAAAATGTCAGCACGCAATTGGATAGCGCTAGGACCAATCAGAGTAACGAACAACATGACGTAATCACGGCGACGGAAAAGCGGGAGGCTTTAATGGCGTCTGACATCAATGATTTCTGTGGTTTTTGTATAAAAACATGTGAATATCAGGTGTACTGGGACACTGCACTACTTTGTTTGATAAAAATAAGAAGCCGCTAAGTATATCAGACAGACTTACGCACGTTGGAGTCTAAATAATCCAATGTTGATGACAAAGCCGTTTCAAAAGAACGTGGCTCCCGAGTTGCCGCCATGTTGCTTGGGTTCGCGGCCGCAGTGCTGACGTCATCGGCTACTCCCGCTCTGTGATTAGCCCATGATATAGAGCGCTGTGATTGGCCCAACCAAAACTATAGCGAGTTGTGATTGGATAGACACAGCAGTGGTTTGGGCTGTGAGGGTTCCTATGAAGCGTGCCTAGACCAAACTCTGCAAAGCAAGAATTGGTCTAGTTCACTAGGCTAGGAATCACCAACAAAGGCTTCTCTACAAAGTATTAAATAAAGTGTGTTCAATACTGAGTCCCTGTGTCATTTCACTTTATCTATTATGACTCGACTTGTTTACGTAAATGTTCTGATTTCTTTGTGTTAATTCAATATTTGGCTTGATGGAAACATCTGGTGGAGATTTTGTGTCAATGGCTCATTTAGAAAAACCCTTACTGATAAAAACGCTGAAATACGTATTCCCCCCGCTGTATGTGTCTTTAGCAGTGAAATAATTGGAATTAAAATAAAAAAATTGCCAAACATTTTTGACAACAGCATGTACTTTCAGCCTCAAATCACACAATATAAATCATAAACACAAAGCTGCTGTTTTAGTATCATTTCAAGCAGCAAATTAGCACAAACAGCGACCGGCACCGCTATTGTAGAAGAGATACGACGCAGTGGGTGCAGGCTGATGATGCAATGCTCACTGTCCCAATGCTGCAGTTATTTCCACACTTTTTTACTACACACTCGAACCCTCACGTGCACTTCTACCAAGTGTACTTCATAGAGGAGGATAGGCTGCAGTGTGGGTATTGGGACTGGGCCCAAGTCTCCAGAAAAGTACTTGTTCATTGTAGTTCTTGGCTCTTCCTGCCTGCTGCTCCTTCACCTGCACCTTGGGTCAAACACCAACCAATCAGAGAGAAGGTTCAGCTAAAAGCTGCAAACAAGGAGTATCAAGTCAACAAAAACATCTGAGATAGGATGAGATCTGCATGCAGTTTGGATTAAACTCAGATCTAATAATATTACTATTGTGGTTCTCTGGTGTTGGCGTTTACAGCTGATGTGGACCTGACCTTGTGACGCACAAAAGTAAAAGTTTTAGTTGAACTCAAGGTTTTCCACTTCTTTAATGGTTTTAATTTCAGTTTATTTGTTTTTTATGTTTTCAGATTATTTTAAATGATGTGCAGCAGCTGGCTTTGGCTCAGAATTTTGAATTAGGAGTCTTTCCCAGATCCAAATCCTGACCCCTGTGATAAATGCAATGTAACGTTACTGTGTAATTTGTCGAGTTACATCCACACTACGCCTCTGGTAAGCAGCATCACGGCTTGAGCCAGAAGATGCATTTTTAATACAAATCTGTAGAGAATAACAAGAAGCCTCCAAACCCAGAGGATGGAGGAGCAGCTTCAGTTCACTCAGGGGTTAGGAGGACACGCCAAACCCAGCAAAGAAAGACTAAGCAGGACTTAAACCAAAAACCTGTTTTCTTCTCTTTTTCTTGTGGCTCTAAAAGACCTTCTTCTCCACAGATTATCCTTATTTCCATGAAGCCAAAACAGCTGATCAGAAAACAGCCGTCCTATTAAAACACACGTTGTTTTGTCCTCCCAATGCTGCAGCGTGATCAGAGAAGCAGCACTAATGCTCTCCACTTCACACACTCGCGCATGTGTGTGTGTGTGTGCGTGTGCGTGCGTGCGTGTGCGTGTGTGTGTGTGTGTGTGCGTGTGTGTGTGAGATGTCAGAATTAGAAGCAGGATAACACTGCTGCTATAACAAGTGACAGTTTGGTTTTATCTCCTTTCTGAGGAGGGTGTTGGTTGTTCTACAAGCCTCTTGCTCCAGCGTCCTAATTTCCTTCTGCTCCCACAGTGACATCCTCTTTGTCAGCGGCGGGGCTTTGTAGATATTTAGGTGCCTGAGGGAGAATTTTTTTCCTTTCTTTATATATTGTTATTATTTTAAACAATGCAGAGCATGCAGGGACAGAAATGGGTCGCAAGTGGATTATCTATTTAGCATTTGTTTGTTTCTGACATGACTTTCTTTGTGTTTTATATTTAGATCTTCAGAGGGAGCTCTTCATTATTGTGTCTTTGATAATGCTGGCTCAGTGGTGAAGCTGGAACACTTTAGGACGGGAAATTATAGCCAACTCAGAGCTGAGCGACAGCTGAGATGGAAGTAAAATATAAAACGATATCATTTAGCTTTAAAACCTCAGTTTAACAGTGTTAGTGAGCTTCTGTGACTGCATTCATGACAGTGATGCTTGAGCTCAGGCATGTCCAAAGTGCGGCCCAGGGGCCGTCTGCGGCCCTCACAGTGATGTTGTGCTGTCCTTAATGGCACTTCTAGAATGATGACTTTTGTCTCTCCATCAGGCTGCTGATGTAAGTCTCTATGTTCAGATTCAGACGCCTGTTTTGGACCGATTTTGAGGAATAAATTATTAATAACCATAAAATAATTTCAACATTTTTTTAAATAAAGAAAGTCTTGTTTTTGTCCCATAAGGACATTTAAATTGATGATTGTCGTCTTTACGTGACAAAGCTGTTTCCTGTATTCTCTTCCTGCAAACACTGAAAAACTTTAGATTTCATCTGATGAATAAAATTCCATCATCCTGGTTTTCCTGAGGTCTGGTTTTATTTTCTGAAGCTTTAATAAATGTTTCACCTCTGTTTGAGCATTCACACCTTTAGATTCATTTCTCTCCTTGCAGACCGCAGCTCCATCTTCATTATTTCAGAAGAAGTCCTCTCTCCTGCATCTTTTCTAAAGTCAGGAACAAATCACGGTGGACTCACTCCAACACCCCATGAGCTGCTACAGATTCAGGACTTCAGACTTGGAGCAGCTGATGATCACCCAGCTGTGAACCTCACCAGTACCTGCTGAAGGTCATGGCTTGAAAGCACCAACAGAAACACATCATCTGCATAAAGCAGAGGTGAGATCCTGCAGTTCCCAAACAAGACCTCCACCTCTCCAGAACTCGTGGAGCTCCTGTCCATGAACCCATCAAACAGGATCAGAGAGCAGAGCAGGGTCAGTCCTGGTGGAACAAGCTTAACTTACTGTATGCAGACACAGCTCTAGATCTGGTTCTACTGGAACCAGATAGTCCTCTAGACTGGCTCCAGCGCCTCCGTCTCCCACAACACCCCCTAAAGACACAACTGTCAGCCTTCTCCTGATCCCACAGCATCAAACTCTCATGACATCTTCAGCAACTCTGAAGATCTGGTCCAGTTTCAGGAACCAGAAAGAGCAGTGTGAGCTGAGGATCGATACTTGGTCACCTCCTCCTTGCAGAAGGTTGAACAGTGATGGGGAGGTTGAGAAGAGTGATCCATGCTGGTTGGAATGACACCTCCTGGCCTGCTGTGCTGGACCTCCATGCTGCTGTTTTTCCCCATTTGTGTGTCAGAAGATACCAGATAAATACGCTGCACCAAAGAGGCCATCAAGATCAGGGATTAAACCCAACCAGGACCAGGGGCTCCCAGAGACCTGAGAGTCCCACTTCCTGGGACCATCTGACAGTGGTGGGCGTGGCTGGCCAGATCTGACAGGTAAGGAGGGAGAAGAATCTGATGACACCTGGAATGATGTCTGTCCTGAGGAAGACTGCAGCAGACAGTTGAGTTTTAACAAATCTGCTATTTTTCACATGATCCTGAGAAGAAAGTATCTGATCTCATTTGGATCTCTGGATTTGAATCAAACGTGACTTCTCTTTGTGGAACTTGGAGATGGTTTTGGTTGTGAACTGGTGCTGCAGAAATAATCAGAACTGAACTGGATTTAAGTTAAAATCCTTTTTAGTTTGAGTTTTTATTTTCCTTTTAGTGATGATAAAAGACCTGAGCTCTTTTTAACATGCATGTTTTATTAAACTTTGCTGTTTAGGCTTATTTGAGCACGATTTCAATTCAATTCAATTCAGTTTATTTCTATAGCGCCAAATCACGACAAGAGTCGTCTCAAGGCACTTCACAAAGTAAACATTTCAATACAGTTTAGTTCATTAAGCCAATCAGTAAAAAAGTTTCCTATATAAGGAACCCAGCAGATTGCATCAAGACACTGACTAGTGTCATTGTGTTGGTACAATCCTCATACTAAGCAAGCATTTACGATAGGTATGAAAGTAACTAAATGATGTCCACAAGGCCTCAGTTCAGCATCTGATGTTCATGTGTGCTTCAGGAGGCCAAAGTTAAGTGTTACACCTTTGTATTTATCCATCAGCAGAACAAACGATAAACTATTAGCAAAGCTCTAAGTGTGTGTGTGTGTGTGTGTGTGTGTGAACTACTTTGGTTTTCTCTCTAGGACTAAGATTAATTGAAACATTTTTCATGTGATACCTTCTTCTGCTCTGACATGTTGAACACGTTCATCCTGATGAGGCTCGGAGTCGCAGCAGGAGCTTCACGCTGCATTGTCGTCCTGCAGCCATCACACACTTTATGGCTCTCACAGCCGCTCTGTGTAATTAGGTCGTCCGTCACCACAGCGCTGTGAATGAAAGGCCACTCTGACACCTGGGTCACTCTGGGGCAGGGGTCACTTTTGGGCCAACGGTAAGCCTGAAAGGCAAACATCTTCTGTCACGTACGCTCATGCGGCTCGGCTCTTGGAGCTGCTGAGCCGGGGTATTTTTAGTTCCATGTGTTCCTCCGGTCCGTCCTACAGTGACACAATCCATTATGTAAAAGAGGAGTAAAGAGCGAGCTGAAGACGAGCTCTGGCTGCCCTCTCCTCTTTGCTACATTACTGTAAGGTCAGAGGGTGAGTGTGACCCCGGGGCCACGGGCCAGTAGAAGGCTTTAAAGGAAGTGACATGTAAGATAGAAATGACATCAAATGTGGCGCCGCTGTTCCCAGTGGCGAGTAACCACATGGAAGTAATGTCAGTGTGATCTAACTAAAATGCTGTAGACCCCTCCCCCTTCATAAACACACACACATGCACGTCTCAAACACACGTCAGCTGCTTCTGTTGTTAAACACCAGCTAACAGGATCTGCCATCTTCCAGATGTGGATGCAGATCCGGCCTTCAGGCAGGATTTTAGCGTGAAACACATAACTGAACTTCTGGATTTAAGTGTGAGATGTTTTTTTCTTCCCCACTGGGAGCACTGGACCCAAATCCTCAATGTAACAATTAAAATCACATCAGACTGAAGGAGTTATTCAGCTGAATCGGAGCTTCTTATGCTCCGGATGCCTCTGATGCTGCAGCAGGAAAATAGATTTTATATCAAACCAGATCAAAACGGGTAAAATGAATCCCGCTGTTCAGGTGAGAAGCTGCATTAGCTGGAAAGCTCTCAAGTGTCAGCAAACCAGAAATCCAATTACCTTATTCACACGCGACATGCCGACCTTTGTGTTAACTTTCAAAAATACTGCTTCTGAAAAAGTCACGAGGTGCAGGATTCCAGTTCCTGCAGGAATCTCATGATGAACCGAGTTGTGTTGTGTAAGAGATCTGTTTTGTGTCCTAGAAGTCATCAGAACTACATTTCCAAGGAGAATGGAGATCAGATAGGGATGTGCAGCACCAAGGACGGGGGAGCCATTTAAAGGTGACTCCCCAGCCAGCGCTGCCAACCTGTCCCTCCCACATCCTCCTCTCTCTGTGTTGTTTTCACCACCAGCCTCCAGCTTTGTTCTGCTGCCCTCCTCTTTCATACCCCCCCCCCCCCCCCCCCCCCCCCTTCAGGTAGTGACGAAGCGGCACGGAGGAAGTGGCATAATAAATAGGAAGTGTTAATAAAAGGTCAAGCGAGGTCAACATGCCTGCATTCCTTTGTCAGACAAGAGGGCGACAGGTCGTTTATTCCAAGGGGACAGCCTGTTTCACTTTTTGACCTGGGGGGGTGTAACAGCTTCAAAAGGTCGTGGTGAGGGGCAGCAGGTCGTAGACTTTGGGCTGAGGTTCCTGCATGGGGTCAGAGGTCAGCGCAGGAATGCTGGACGAATGAGAGGTCAGGAGTAGGGTCAGAGGTGTGGCCTCCACCCTGTTTGTATGATCAGGTCTGAGATCCAGCTCCACCTACAGCAGGTTGGTGCTGGAGGTGGAACAGAGATTTAATATTCTAATTACACACAGCTGACGGCTTTTAATGGGAATCAATGGATCATAATCTGCCCCGTCCGTCAACAGAAGAATTACACACTTTAATTAAATTTCTCACTCATAACTGTTGCTGCTCAGGATCAAATTTATGCTCCTAATATAAGATCCCATGGCAACCATCTTTACAGATCTGAAGATGCAGGGCCTTGCAGAATTTAATCAGAGATATTCAATAATTTAAATAAACTCAAATAATGTTAAAGTGGAGGATGGGCTGTTAGATACACACACCCTAACTGGCCTGTTGGTCCCAACTCCAGAACCTCCAGAACTCATCAGCTCAGAGCTGCTGTGGACTCGAGGTGTGACACTGACATCTACAGGAGGAACATGAGACAACACAAGGCCCAACTAAAACCACTCAAAATGTTAGAAAATATGGGTAACACCTTACAATAAGAGTCCCTTTATTAATGTTACTTAGTGCATTATTAAGCATTAATAAACTATTAAAGTATTAACAACTGCTTAATATTAATGATAGTATTAAGTAATCATTGCTAAGCAGACACCCTGGCCCTTTGTCCTAACCTTAAGGACACTTAGTTAGCAATTATATTATTAAAGCGATCCTTTGTTTATTAATGCTTAATAACGCACTAAGTATTATTTGCTTGGTGAGAATCCAGAGTGGATATATATATATATATATATATATATATATATATATATATATATATATATATATATATATATATATATATATATATATATATATATATATATATATATATTAGGGCTGTAACAATATTGGCAATATCGCGATATCGTCGTGGTCTTGTCACAATATTGTACAGTACATCTTGAGGTAAAAATAACACTTTTTAGTCCGCTCCACTGGAGCATAGTAAAGTAAACTACAGAGACCATGATGCTTTGCTTTTGTGTCATCGACCAGTTTGTCAATGGGAGTGTGTGCAGCCCACACAGCAAAGAAAAACAAACCTGGAGGATGGAGGCTACAGCGGTGAACGCAGCACGGAGGATATATATATATATATATATATATATATATATATATATATATATATATATATATATATATATATATATATATGTATATATATATGTGTATATATATATATATATATATATATAAAACCATTTACAAACTTTCTACAGACATACTGAGTTATACTGTACTGTAGGGTGTGTTATTGGGATTTTATAAATGTAATTTTTACAAATAAACTCTTGCTAACCTCACAACCTCAGCAAAGACATAATTGTGGGGACCCCCTGCAATATTGTGGGGGAAAACTCAACCACTGTGTAGTACTGTGTCCAGTAACATTGAAGGTATTAAAAGTGTAATCACATATAAACATCAGTAAATATACTTTACTCACCTGGTGGCTTTGTGACTCTATGATTATGTAACACAGGTGGGATGTGATTTATGAAGGTAACAGAAGACCTGGATAATTATTTAGACCTGGAAAACAATTTATATCATTGTGTTGGTCCTGGAGGTTCAATTCTAAATCATTTATAAAACAGGATGAAGGAGGAGATACTGAGATGTTGTCACTTCCAGAAACTCCTAATGAAGAAGATGAACAACATCTTTGCTTCGTATTATCAGAGAAATATTGTCCTCACTCTGACTTAATTCTGTTGCAGGACCCTGATCATAACCACATGAAAGGGTTCCTTCATCTCTGCATGAGGCAGGAGAAGGTACAAACGGGCCCACTGGGGAGGAGGGGAGGGGAGATTCAAGCCAACCTCTGGACTGGTATTTGTGTTTATTCTAAAATATTACATGAAGTCAAAAGATTTAAGAAGCTGTTGACATTTAGAACATTCATCAGAGAACTGCTGGGAACTCTAAGAGATAAACCAAACGACCAACCGACGAACGTAGTATGTGTGTCCCTCAGGAAGGAGACCAACGTAGTAGGCGTGTCCCTCAGGGAGGAGACCAATGTAGTAGGTGTGTCCCTCAAGAAGGAGACCAATGTAGTAGGTGTGTCCCTCAGGAAGGAGACCAATGTAGTAGGTGTGTCCCTCAAGAAGGAGACCAATGTAGTAGGTGTGTCCCTCAGGGAGGAGACCAATGTAGTAGGTGTGTCCCTCAAGAAGGAGACCAATGTAGGAGACCCCAATAGTAGGTGTGTCTCTCAGAAAGGAGACCAACGTATTAGGTGTGTCCCTCAGGAAGAAGACCAACGTAGTAGGTGTGTCCCTCAAGAAGGAGACCACAATAGTAGGTGTATCTCTCAGAAAGGAGACCACTGTACTGGGTGTGTCTCTCAGGAAGGAGACCAACATAGTAGGTGTGTCCCTCAGGAAGGAGACCACTGTTGTAGGTGTGTCTCTCAGAAAGGAGATTCCAGCGGTCAGCCCAGGACACTCTGGAGGGATTATAATTCTAGGCTGTTCAGGGATCCCTCTAGAGGATCTGGTGAAGGTAGCTGGGGCTTCCTCAGAAGGTAATCACTGGACATACCTAAACGGCTGATTTAATTTTGGAGTCACAGCTGGCTGACATTAAACAAATCAATCGATCACTGTAAGTCACTTTCAGAGCTCCTGAAGATAAAATCCAACCATTTCTGCCGATTCTTCAGGAAGACTGGACAGGGATCCTCTTTCAGGCAAAAATCCAGTTTTGGGTTCTATGCATCATTTAAAGTGCAGACCATATAAGAAAGAAATCACTTCTTTACAACTGTGGAGATTAAACTCCCTGTTAGCTACACGGAGACTCTGGGTGTTAGTGTTTACAGTCCAGGTGAGGAGGGATCTGGACTCAAGACTACCTGGATGGGAAGGAGTGGGGCAATGATGATGCAAACCTGTTCCATCCAGTTGTTAGCAATAGCTTAGCAGAGGTGACGGGAAGAAGCAGCTCAGAGAGTAGAATGCACGTGTCAAGCCATAAACTGCTTTTGGGATGTTTTTAATGAGGAAATAACAATATAACAGGGTCAAAGGCTCTAAAAAGGGGACTTTGCATGATATAGTCCTATTAAAACATCACCATAATAATTAAAACTCAACATTTCTCAACAGAAAATCTCAATTTTTTCTTTATTCAAGTGAATTCTGCTTTTAATTTAAACGAGTGATGACATAAGTTACAACACACCTCTGTGGTTCAGAGATGAATCACATTTGTTTGTTTAAGTAACAGCAAACAACATATGTCCAACCACAGAAACCATAGGAACATATGAAACACATCTGATAGAATGTGACCAAGCTTCACAGGATTTTTACGCTTTACATAAAGTTCCTTAGTGATAATTCAATCTCAGGTTTTTATCAAATCAGACTCATGAGTCTCCCTGTTGTTTGTTGTCCTGTTGTTCCTCTGTTGGAGGCCAGTGACGGCTCACTGCCTCTATTGGATTATGAGAGGGATTTGAAACCAGGATTAGGCCACTGGACTAGAGACAGCATGGGGGCTGCGTGTCTCTGCATCATAGGGGTGTGTTAGGGTGAGTGTGTGTGTGAGGGTGGTGTGTTTATCCATAGAGTGCAGCTTGTCTCTTGTTTTTATTGTCTTCGTCACAGAAGGACCACCATGAACCTGCTCTGCTTCACCCTGGTAAGACCGTTCATCTGAATCACTTTGAGTTTTTGGAGTTAGTCAGAGGGACTTGTTTAGTCCCTGCAGCCCTAGCAGAGCTCTGGATGAAGAGACCAAACCGCATCCAGATGTGGTTTTGTCTGAGATTCATAAGGTTCTCTAGACAGTCTTCCTCTGCTGTCAGTGTATTCACTTATTAACGTTGGATATCAAAATGTCTGCATTATTTTCTAATAAATGACAAAATCAACCCAAAGTCAGATCAGGCATCTGTAATGGTGGAACAAAGAAAAACAAACACATAGTCCAGATTATGTTATCTAATTTGGACAAACTTCTGCAGGGTTGAGGTTACACTACTGGTCCCTTTATGTGCTGTTGTTGGTGCTGCAAGTTACACATCTGATTTATTCACCATGGTTGCTAAAGACACATGGTCATTGTTATCTTTAATAAACAGAGATTTAAAAAGATGAAAGGATTATACAGAAGAAGTAAAAACAAAATAAGTTTGGACAGGAGGGAGTATCTGTTTTATCAGGATTAACTCGTCACAGAAACCTCTCAATCAAGTTTTAAACTGGCATTAGCAGTCAGTGAATGCAGTAACATTTCAGCACATACTGACTCAAGAAAATTATTTAAAACTATGAAAAAGTTGAATAGTACAGCTTTAACATTTTAAACTAACCTGTTTTCTACCTGTGTGTGTTGGGTCCAGGTGTCCATCAGTAGATCTGGCTCTGTAAAAGTCTGGTTTATCATTTGAAATGATCATTAATTAGACCGATGTTTTCACCAGGAGGGATCCACAGAGAGCATTTATCAACCAGCACACCACCCACCTCTGAAGGACGTTCTGCCCAGGTACCCATGCAGTCCTGCTCGTCTGAGACGGACACCTGAGTGGGGGGGCTCCGATCCATCCATTAACTTGGTAAGTCTGTTTTCATTCAGGTTCAAGTTAAGCTTGATGGCGTTTTGTTTCACCAACACCTACGCTGCAGACGGAGCAGGGATGATCTGACACAGAGATCACGTGTTCAGACCAGAGTTCTGCTACATGAACACCAGTCAGCACAGACTGACCGTTTAAAGTTCTGTTTGTTTTATCCAGGATCAGCCTCAGAATGCTACCAAACTCAAAAGGGAAAACAGAAGGTGTGGATGTTTTGTTTCTCACTTTTTATTTACTTTATTTTACGTTTTTATTTTGAAATAAATATCCGAACTCATCATTTTAGGTCATGTGTGCCAGCATTTGCTCTGGAGACGGAGTGTTCTGGTGGGTAAACACTGATGGATGGTTTGAGACGAGGCTGCAGCATCATTTGCTCCTTTCTAGTGACTCTTTTCTTTCTACCTGTTTTGTTGCAGAAGAAACAATCAGTCCAACCTGCTGGACTTCTTCTGGTGGCCTTCATCAGAACAACATGAAGAGCAGATGTAAGAAAACACATCAGCATGTTTCACAAAGGTCAGAGGTCAGACGCCCTCAGCTCTGACCACACACACCGACCGACTGATGTTTGGTAGTTTTCTGAATTTGTGTTTGATGTTAAGAGGGACTTTTGTGTGATGTGTAAAGCTTCCAGTCAGAGCAGTGTGCTGACAGGACAAACCGAAGGGAGGACATCAACAGACTCACCTGCTCAGGTAAAACCACACCTTACTGCATGCAGCAGTAATAACTAACTCGGTGGGTTGGATCTGTTAACTTGTTGAACTTAACCTCCTAATGATTTCAGGTCATGAGGTCAACAACCTTCTGTCTGAGTTAAACATCAGAATGAATGTTAGAGTAAAATAAATGAGATCATATCCTGTTAGTATGGTTCTTTGGGACTCGAGTTCATTTATAGCAAGCTAACAGGAACATTGACCTTCTTTATTCACTCAGGCTGAAATAAATGTAGAACATGTCTGAAGACCAAACGTGAGAGAAAGTGTGGAGGAAGGGTTAACATCACATCTGCATCTGAACATCAGAGCCTACATGAGAGAAACTAAACATAAACCAAATACAGACTCCAGACTTCAGTCACTCTTTGTTCACGCCTAAAACAATAATTGTTGTTTTTTAAAGTCACCTTTCATTTGATTAAACCACAGCTTTATGACCATTATTACTCTGTGTGGATTGAACTGAATTAGTTATCTATTTATGTAACTTTGTTTATTAAGCAAAGCTAATGCTATTTATTTATTATTGTATTTTTTAATTCTCGTTTAAGCCTGTTTTATTGTAATCTTAAATTAAATTTTAAGTTTTTTTTATTCTATTTTGAGAATTATTATTATTATTATTATTATTATTATTATTATTATTATTAGAGAATATGCTCAAATTGTCTTTTTCAAGGTGTGGTTCACTGAAAAAACATTTTTTAATGATTATTTCTGATTCTAATGGGTCACTCTGAGTGTTTCATGCAGGATGAACATGAAAATAGTCTCCTCCACCTATCTCCTGCATTAGATTCTGATAGAAAATAGACTCAGTGGTAGAGTCGTGTTGCTGTTAGCCAATCAGAGGAGAGATGTCCAAAAATCAGGAAATAAGACTCCAAGTCCTGTCGTCTGAAGCTGCTTTCTCCTCTGGCTGAATTCTACTAGCTGAAACAGATGCCTCTGCCCCCCCCCCCCCCCCCCCCCCCCCCCCCCCCCCCCCCCCCCCCACACACACACACATGCACAAGCATTGAAAGTGGAATTACAACTGTCATACAAAACCCTGCAGCAGCCTTGCTGTAGCTAGTGCTATCAACAGGCTAGCGCTAACACACACCAACTGATACTAAATTAGCCCCAACGTAAAAAGATCCACACAAACAATATTATTACCTACAAGTCCAGTAGCAACTAATCCAGGTCACAGTCAGTCTGTGATGAGCTCCATGCAATTTGAATTGAGCGCTGTTCAGAACTAGCCAGTAGCGTAACATCCGCTTATGTACAGATGTCAACCACGGAGCGTGCCGTGGAGGAGCGTTTGAGGACGTACCTGATACAGAGTTGGCGACCTTTCTCATGGTCAAGCATGTTTATGAAATACATACGTATATACTTTTAGTTTTCTGTTTGATCCCACTTGTGCATTCTTCTTTTCCACCTCACTGTTTTTTGTCCTAGAGCTTCTGTTTCTCATCATTATGACAGAGAATCAAACCTAAAGTATTACGATGATGTAACCAGAAGACAACTGTTACAACCTTTATTTAAAACCAGTTTTATTGTGGTTAATAAAATCTGATCCTTTGACAGAATGAGTTAAAGCAACAAGAGAGATTCTGTGGAGTTGATTAATGAAGGATTTTTCTTTTTTCTTTTGAATTAGCGTGACTGTTATGATGGGTTTACTGGTGTGAGACGTGGCGACTGGTGGAAGCCGGGGTTGAACAGCCATATATAAAATGTATATTAACTCTTTGCTTTGAAAAAACAAGCTTCGTATGACATCATAAATGTTCCAGGTGTGTCCTCTCTAGGCCTCTGTAGAGCTTCACCAGCATGTTTTATCTTCAACACCACAACCATCTGACTGATGTCAGGATAAAGAACAGTTTCTCTCCCGTCGTTGAGGTTAAGTGAGGCTCTGTCTGATGGGTTGTTTCCTTCACATCTGCAGCATCCTGAAAGCACCACTGTTGGTCTTCAGAGTGAACCTGCTGCTGACTCCACACAGAGCACAGGAAGAATAAAGAAGTTCCAGAAGCTGATGCACAAGGCAAAGGGAAGTCAGACTGATAAGACCACTGACAGCCGTGAGTCTTTGTGGTGGGCTTCTCAGAGCGGTCAGTAAGTAGTCAGTAACACACGTGTCTTTGCTCATCCTCAGATTGTTTAACAGATGTGGTTAAAGGCAGAAACCCGGTGCTGACCTGCATCAGTCTGGGGAGCAGGCCAGAGAAGACCTCCTCTAAACCTGCAGCTTCACCTCAGCAGCAGCTTCTACACGACACCAGGGACCTCCCCGATGATCCAGAGAGTGGTGATGCAGGTCACATATGGAGGTCGTTTGTCTGTCCAGAGGCCTGGCCGTTATCCCATCACACCTGTCAGGAACGTGCACACGAGCTGTGGACCTGCAGCGGCAGCTTGTCTCTGCCTCGGAACGCTGACTGGGATCGTTTTGAGAGTCTGATAAGAGAACTGGACAGCAAACAGTCGGATCTGACCCTGCCTCAGATGATCCGCTCCATCACAGACCTGCACCTGAGACAGAACACAGTAAGATTCACCTCGCTGGTATTTTTACCCACTAACGTCTGCTGCTGTCAGTGCAGGGCTGAGGAACAGCTTTTTTAATGAACCTGTTCCTGCCAACGCATCACCAGACCGGTGGCTCGTTGGGTCGGTTCTGCAGTCAGAACCAGGATCTCCATGGTCCCATTAAATCCTGCTTTGTGGGCCTTGACTTTCTAATTACACCTCAGAGCTCCACAGAGAACCCTTAAACGTACTCAGCTGTAGTTTTAATCTCACTTGTTTTCCTTATTGCATCTGTGGTGTTTCTCTGCAGCTTTTACAGCATCTCTTTGCACCATTAACACTTTCTAAACTGTGTTTCTTCATTACAGAAGTCTGCAGAGATTGGTTTCTTGCTATTTGATACACATATCTTAAATAAAATCCTGCACAGAGATCCTGATTATCTGCAGGTTTATGGGGTGGGGGTGGGGGTGGGGGTGGGGGTGGGGGTGGGTGTTCTGGGTTTTGGAGAATATATATATATATATATATATATATATATATATATATATATTTATATATATATATATATATATATTTATATATATATATATAAGGGGTGGGACTCGATTGCAATTTTTTTTTATTAAAAATAATGAGACGGAGAATCAAACAATAGTCATTGACATTATTATTGTAATTTCTAATCTTGTAATTTCTAAAAAAAAATGCTTTTAAATTGTATTTCACTTCAAAACAGGGGAAATATATATATGTATATCACTGGCAAAAATAGGACAGACCTAAAAGAACAATAATATTTAAAGTAAATTTTTGCTAATGGTATTGTCGTTAAAAATCAATATTATTATTATTATTAATAATAATAATAATAATAATAATAATAATAATAATAATAATAATCATAATAATCATAATAATAATAATGTGTTTGTAATTTGATTTGATTTAGCATCATTAGAGACAGAAATGAAGGCACAAACACATGAAGAGGGTTTTCTGATCACTCATTTGATTGTAGTTTTAGTTGTGTTTGGAGCACATGGTTTAGATGGTCTTGTAGTCAAGGATCTGAGCTTTCTTTAGAGGTGCAGCTTGACTATATTGATATTTAGGGCATGGATTTTGCTGCTGAACTTCAACATCCCCCAATTGGGGGACCCTCGGACTTAAAGGGTTAAATGCGTTAATTTTTTTAATGCATTATTTTTTTCTAATTAATCATAATTAACGTGTTAAAATCCCACCCCTAAATATATATATATATATGTGTGTGTGTGTGTGTCTCTCACACACGCACACACACACACACACGCACGCGCACGCACGCACACACACACACACGCACACGCACGCACGCGCACGCACGCACACACACACACACACACACACACACACACACACACACACACACACACACACAGGGACTGTTTATGCTGCAGGATTACAAAGACAACACAAAAATGTCCATCTGGTACCAGAAAACATATTTTAATCTCTGTTTCTGTTTTCCACTCAGGAGATTAGATCATCTCAGACCAAACAGCTGTTAATGAAACCAGGAGGATGTTTTCCCTGAAACCTCTCAGTCTGGCTCCTGTCCAGACGGTTTCTTTGTTTATCGTGTTTTTTGTCATTTCCAGCTGAAGGAAGAGTGTCTGGAGTCAAAGTGGCAGACGAGGGAGACCTTATTCATGAGTGACACAAAGACCTCAGCAGAGAAAACACCCAACACTCTCTCTGTGAGTCGTTCATGCTGCAGATCTCATGTTTGAAATAACTCTGAATCAGCTGTTAGCTACTGGTAAATGTGGACAGAACTGTTTCAAAAACTCATTTTCCCCAAATGTTATAAACTCGTTAAATACCCTGAACCAAGGACAGGTCTCCCTTTTACATTCTTTATTTTCTTTATTGTTTTTATGGTATTTACCAAGAATCAGCAGAAGGTCCCACCAAAGCCACCTGAACAGGTGAGTTTCTAAAGGAGACCACTGAGTCCACTGATCTCAGGCTCAGGGGGGGAGAGTTCCAGAGTCTGGGGCCACAGCAGCAAATGATCTGTCACCTTTGGTCTTTAGCCTGGTGCGCTGCACAACCAGTAGGCTTTGATTGCTGGATGTCAGGGACCTGCTGGGGGTGTAGGGACTGAGAAGATCACCAATGTATGATGGTGCTTGTCCATGTAAGGCCCTAAAAACCAGAACCAGGCTCTGGAAATGAACCCTGAAGTTAACCGGCAGCCAGTGAAGCTGGAAGAGGAGCGGGTGACGTGGGTGTGTTTGGAGGACTTGGTCAGCAGCCTAGCACAGGCATTCTGGACCACTGTAGACGGTTCAGGGAGGTTCTGCTCAGACAAGTGAAAAGCCAGTTCCAGTAGTCTAAGCGTGAGGAGATGAAGGTGTGGAGAACAATCTCAAGTTCAGAGCAGGACAGAATGGGACTCAGCTTAGCAATGTTCCTGAGATGGAAGAAGGAAGAGCCAACAAGAGAACTGACATGAGAATCCAGGGTGAGAGCTGGGTCAAAGGTCACACCAAGATTCCTGACAGAGGGTTTGGTGTGAGAAGCAAGCTGACCAAGAGAGTCTCTGACTTTGGGAACCAGCTTGTCTGGGGCACAGATGAGGATCTCAGTCTTGTCTTCATTCAGCTGTAGAAAGTTCCCAGCCATCCAGGTTTTATGTAGCGCACCAGGCTAAAGACCAAAGGTGACAGATCATCTGCTGCTGTGGCCCCAGACTCTGGAACTCTCTCCCCCTGAGCCTGAGATCAGTGGACTCAGTGGTCTCGTTTAGAAACTCACCTGTTCAGGTGGCTTTGGTGTGACCTCCTGCTGATTCTTCATCAACCTTCTCTTTGTTCTGCTGTTTTTACCAATCTGTCTTTCCCAGGATCTTGTGATTACCTTTTCTTATTCATTTTCTAATTTAAAATTTTCCATTTTTTTTATTACGATATATATTTTTAATAATTTTTTATTATTATTTTTTTTATCTTGTGAAGCGTGATTTTTGTCCTGGGAGGTGCTATAAATAAATAATTGCTTTTTCTTCTTTCTTAATAGTCTAAGCAGGTGTGCAACAGCTGCTGCTGTGTAGATTCACTGATTCCTGTTGTGATGTGTAGCATTAGGCTATTATAGTAACAGCTCCAGGGGAGAGAGAGAGAGAGAGAGAGAGAGAGAGAGAGAGAGAGAGAGAGAGAGAGAGAGAGAGAGAGAGAGAGAGAGAGAGAGAGAGAGAGATTCTGTTCTCTCTCTCCTCTGTGTATTTTTACTTCTTGTTTACTTTTTAACCACAGATGGTTTGAATCCCCCACCTTCATTTATCCATTTGTTTCTTGACATGAATGATTGAGAATTTGGCGCCTGTCCAGGAGCAGGAGGGTGGTAGCTGAGGATTATACCTGTTGGTCTTTGCTATAAAAAGCCAGGTGAGGTTTACAGGATTAGGTGTTTTTCTTGCCAGAGTAGCTACGAGTAAAGACAGGGACCTAATCTGCTGCGTCACAGGAGGAATCAGCTCTGACTCAGCTCTTCTGGTTGTTGCAGATGTTACGAGGTAGGATGGAGATGACGGGTCACAGTACAGCTTTACAGGTGTTTTGTATCTGCAGCACAGAGACCCAGAGAGAGACGGAGCGGAGACCAGGGAGGCTGGCTGTCAGAGGACGTTCACTGAAGGACACAGGAAGTCCAGATACTCCCTAGAAAGCCTGTACAGCCTCACCAGTGGACAGAGCTCCTCCAGTAAGAACACTTGATGTCATCCTCTGGGTCCTATTGGGACATCTGCAGAGGTCTGCTGACACAGCAAAAACCCAGTCCCCATCGTGTTATACCTCACCCAAACATCTGAATACACTTTATCTGGTCTTTACTGGTTGTGTTCTGGGCTCCAGGTGGTGTTACCAGTGGGTCGGACTGCTCCAGCAACAGAGACAGCCTGAGGCTGGAGGAGGATCTGCTGCTCTCCAAACAGTTCTGCTGCAAAGCCAGAGTCCATACTGAGTGTGTGCCGAGCCCATATGATACCCAGTCCCTCAGACTCCAGGTAAGAGTTTTACTGGAACAAAAACCAAGTAGTTGGTTAATGTTGTAGTAACAAATCATGTTTACTAGAGTCATGATCTATGACCAGAGTTTACTTTTCATCTAAAGTCAGTGAAGGTTACTTCTACATCAAAAACAATACACCTGATGAATCAAATACTAAGACTTTGCATTGCTTTTAAACGTTTGCAAATTGAAAATATTTAAGTTTTAATGATCAAACATCTATTTAGTCTAGGTTCTTGTTGAAACTCTGGTCACTTCTAACAGCTGAGCTGACCCTTCTTGCAGGTTGGAGATGTGATTGATGTCATTGCCAAGCCCCCCATGGGAATATGGACAGGCCTACTGAATGGACGAATAGGAAACTTTAAGTTCATTTATGTGGATGTTCTCACTGACCAGGGTTCTGAGCAAAACGTGCATGAAGTGAGACACAAATCCACTCTACAGGAAGTGCTACGGCATCTCAGCTTAGAGGTAATGCGCTTTAATCTTGTGACTGTTTCCATAGCAGCACCTTATGTGTTCCATCAGCTCCTGATGCTCGTTGCTTTTCTTTTGTTTTATTTTTCTGCTTCATCAGGAGTATTCCTTGTCCCTGCAGCTGAGTGGGTACCAAACCGTGGATGACCTGAGGAGGCTGAGGGAAGCTGATCTGGTGGAGCTGAAAGTGACTGATCCAGAGCACAGACAGCGTCTGCTCAATGCTGTCGACTCGCTGCAGAAACTTCTCAGTGAGTAACAGAAATGTCTCATCACAAATACCCAGCAGAGCTGAGAAACAATGACCTTGTTGTTGTTTCAGTCAAATAAAAATAATCTAAATCTGTCAGCACCCAGCTTCAACACGCTGGTGGAGGTTCTCAGTCATCCAGGTCATGGTGATCCAAAGGGGGTTCGAATGAAGGCAACTGGACTTCTTTGGTTTCTTGAAGACGTTTCGCTTCTCATTCGAGAAGCTTTGTCAGTCTGGCTGGAATATGGGAGGACCATGCATATAAACTGTAACTGTCTATTGTTGCTTAACTAGCTGAAACTACCTATAAATACCCTCCTCCCTACCCCCTGGGGAGTTGCTGATGTCGTTAGGTCCTATTGTGTTAGAATGGTTTTGATTAGATGCAGGAGGGTGTGACCTAGACTCAAACGGTTTTGGAGTTAGGTTTAGAGCTGGATTATAGGTGCTGGGAAGGTGAAACCTGATGGCTCCTCCTCTGTTTAAACGCTTCCTTTACCATCTAGCTTCTCTGTGAATGTGTACTTTGTCATCTTCAAAAGTGTGTCCCTTGTCCTTCAGGTGTAAGTGGACTGCAGGGGTGGGGGGTGCATAGGTGAGAGAGCAAAGGAGGGCGGGGGTTGAAGACCAGGACAAATGGTGAAGGCTGGGTGAACAGCTGGGTCAGAGGTGTGGTTGGGGCATGGTCCTGATGCTGGATCTGAGTAACATACAACTTTATTTTATCAGTTGGTGAGTTTGTGTTGACAGAGCCAGACCAGACCTCATCCCAATATCTGTAAAACCAACTCAGAGCAGCTTTAGGGTCTTTAATGGTGATTAGCTATGGAGGCCATCCAGAAACAGACTCCAAAAGTTAATCAGATGTTTGTTTGGTGATCACAGTCTGAGACTTGACCAGATGAAGCAGGTCACTAACAGACTACAGGAGGACACACGGGAACAGATGCTGTGGACAACGTGTCTCTTCACAGCACACAAGAAGTGCAGCAGAACAGGATTACTTATCTGTTCACCATCTAACTGAGCCTGCCTCTCTGCTCCACAGCTGATGGTCACTTGGAGAACAAAGATGGTCAGGACCCAGAGGACTCCAGTGAAGACAAGAACTCTAGAGACTCTGGCTGTCTGATGACGTCCGAGAGTCCTGATATCTGCTTAGAGGAACAGCCTAACGCTGGACCGGCTAGTTAAAAACTGTCATTAACAGACTCTCTTTACATATTTTCCTTCTCTTCATTCATTCTAAAGCTGTTTTAATCCAATCTGTGATTTTACACAGAGGATAATAAAAACTTCAGGTTCAGGTCTGTATGTCCACGTCCACGTTTCTATTTAAAGGTGGCGTCTGGTCTGAGATGTTTTTCTGGAACATTTTTTGATTTATATGGTCTGGCCACAACTCATAGACAGAGCTCAGTCGTGGGATGGGATCTACGGTTGTCTTTCAAGCTGTCTCCTCATGCTATTGGACAACAAACAACATGACATACTCACCACTATGAAAGTCAGTCAACGGGTCAGTCCTCCATACACTGTCACAGACTCAAATACATCCTTTCTCTAAATAAAGGACTTAAGTACCTCTATCTGCTCTTGACTCAAAGAAACGCCCAAGTCTAAATAGTCCAAAGATGATGCTAAAGCTCTTTCAAACCAGCCGTCACCATCTTAGTTGTTCCCTCTCCATCGCATCATCCCACTCACCAAACCGATGGAGCGCTGTGATTGGCCCGCCAAACTGATAGAGAGTTGTGATTGGCAAGGCACAAGACTTTCAGGCTTGCTGAGGCCAATGGAGCGTGGCTAGACCGACCTGCAGAGCTAAATCATTTTGCCTCTGCTATGGTCTGTCTAGATTTCTAGGCTACTAGAATTCCCCAGAATCAATAAAATCCCTCCAGTGGTTTAACAGACAAAACATTATGGTCTTCTAATTAGTCACTGAGTCAGTAGAGTGATAATAAAAAGAGGCCAGGGGTCGATGGGTGAAAGAATGAAAGAAGCTCAGATATTTAGAACATTTATTTAGTTTTTCTTACATTTTTCATAAAGACAAAAATCACTTTATAACCAACAATATTTGAGTTAAAACCTGATCCTACGAAACACTAAAATATTTAAATACTCAGAACCTCCATGTAAAAGGCAGCCTGTGAACGTTGTAATAGTTTCAATGATTCCAGGTAAAACAGTCATGGCAGGACAGAAAGGAGACAGAAAAACAACACTGACAGGAAAACTCCTGGTTTTCCTCCAGTCTGTTCCCTAATCCCTGTTCATCATAAAGATCACACATGCAAACACACTCATTTATTTAATTTACACACAACTTGGATGAGAAAAGTCTGTGAAGCTTCAGAGGGAGAACTTCATCAGAATCTCAGAGAGGATTTCTGTTTGGGTCGTATTTAGCCTCGTTTTATTTTTTGATGCTACACTTGTTAAAGAAATCCTGTTTTCTGTCTGAAACAGAAGTCAAGAGGCTGTAGGCACATTCCAGATTTATGACGAATCACGTCTCACAGGAGTGTCAGCTGAGGGTAAAAGTGTGTTTTGGAGGGAGTGTTTTAGTTTTGGGTCAGCAGGGGTTCAGAAGGTGGAGAGGCTTGTCCAATATTCCGAGTTGATGGTTAAAACCCCGCTCAGAGGTCACTCAGGGCAGCTGTGGCCACCATAGTGTAATATAAAAAAATCTAACTTCTTTAGGTTAGGGCAACTTTACTTATATTTTGGTCTCTAGTAGGGATAAATGCCTTGTACGTCGTTCTATGGGGGAAAAAGCTCTAGTGCTCCTGTTTCAGGAACTAGAAGTGAGTCACATCAGAGTTGAGCTTCAGACGACAGGTTTTGGAGTCTTATTTCCTGATATGTGGACATCTCTCCTCTGATTGGCTAACAGCAACACGACTCTACCACTGACTCTGTTTGCTCTGCAACGTTGATGTTTTAAATAACACAAGCCTGGAGGAGTTCTGCTGTGTGGTGGAGTTGCTAATGCTAACGGTTAGCTTCTACTAGCCCAGACGTTATCTGCTGTTTCCTGGACGCTAAACCAACAACAGCCTTCCCCGTCGTGAGTCAAGATGGGTAAGTCCATGAATGTTAAGTGACAGTGTGCAGGGGTGCCTCCAGAAAATTGTGATAAGGGTGGCCAGACGGGGACAAAGAAAATTTTGGGGTGGCACACCAAAATGATCCTTGTGGTAACTCTGGGAGAGTTTAGCCTGTGGCGATGCATTGTATGCTTCTTTATTCTTTTTTATTAAAAAACCAATATGCATCCAAAACACTTAACTCAAATTTAATTCACCTGTTGCTGTTTTCACAAAAAAAACTGTGGAGATATAAACTTCTTTTTGAAAATGGTGAGCAGCAGAAACATATAAAAATATTTTAAATTTCTGATTAGTTATTTACTCATTAAATATATAATTTTTTATTGGTTTTTACATTTATGTCTTGAATAAATAAGATGAATTTATGTTTTGAGTGAACATTAAAATGATTTATCAACACTGGTATTCCCTGGCGGGAGGGCAACAACTTTCTAGGGGTGGTCATGGCCACCCCTGGCCACCCCTTGGGGGCACCACTAACAGTGTGACATAGATCTGTCACTGTCTAACAGAAGCTAATGCAGGAGATAGGTGTAACCGATTATAATCAGAAATAATCCTTAAAAAATGATTTTTCATTTAAGTTGACCTTTAACAATTTTCTACTCTGGGTTGGGTCACAGGTCCTACCTCACATGGGGCATTTTAGGGTTCACGAGTGAGGGAAGTCGACAGGCGGATCGGGACAGCAGCTGTAGTGATGCAGACGCTGAACAAGTCTGTTGTGGTGAAAAGGAGCTGAGCCAGAAAGCAAAGCTCTGAATTTACAGGTTGATCTTCATCCCAGTCCTCACCTCTGGTCTCTGACATGAGTTTCCTCCAGGGTGAAGAGCTTGGATATCCTGGAGATACTCAGAGTAGAGCTGCTGCTCCTCCACGATGAGCTGAGCCAGCTGACTGGTTTGGGCATTTGGTGAGAATGCACCCAGGAGGTCTCCTGGGGGGTGTTTCAGGCATGGCCCGTGGGGCGATCCAGGACATGATGGAGGGATTATATCTCCATGATGGCCAACGAATGCCTGGGGATCCTGCCGGTGGAGATGGTGGAAGTTGCTGGGAAAAAGGAGGGTTTAGGCCTTTCTGCTGGATCTGCTGCCCCCCCCCAACCCAAACTCATGAGTGGGTGAAAACAGACAGACGGATGGATCTTAACCCTTTCTGTTGAAACACTTACGTATATTTGTGTTGAGCAAAGTGTAAAACAGATGTAACATTACCGAACAGGAAGGATCAGGTTGCACCAGTCGTTACATCAACTGAAGATCATAACCATGACCCCACCTCTCCACGTTCCTGTCTACTCTGACTAGAATGTCCATGTCCATCCTTTGGACTCAAACCAACACTTAACATCGGTGGTTTATTTCAGTGACTCGAGCCTCCGTCAGAAAATCTCACACGACCGTTTTCAGGGAATAGAGAAAGTTCCTCAGAGCTTCCCAGCCCATTGTCAAGATCTGAAACAGAAAAAATGAAAAAATAATGAGATGATACATGGAGATGCTGACCCTTATGGACTTTATTGTGAATATTTAGCTACAGTCAGATGGTATCTACACTTTTGTTTATCCTCCATGATGAACCGTAAAGCCTGCAGGGTGACATCTCAAATACTGACTCGAATGTCAATAAACCAGTGAACCTCAACTGGCGGCCGGCGGGCCACATCCGGCCCGTTAGACCTTCCACCCGGCCCCCCAGCCCTTTAAGCCCTAACGTCCCCCAACTGGGGAACTTTGAAGTTTAGCAGCAAAATTCTTGTTCCAAATATCAATAATTGTTTACGTTCTCTAAACACAACTAAAACTACAATCAGAGCAGTTTAGATGGAAAACAAAGCCATTTTAAATATTATTAAATTAAATTACAAAAATACTTTAACTTTATTTTAGAAGAGCATCTGGCCCTCACGGTGTCTGCTGGAAAAAACTCCGGCCCTTGGACAAGTTTAGTTGAAGACCCCTGAAATAAACCCTTCCATGAATTTCTGATACGATTCAGCAGCAGAAAAATGAGTCGACTTGTGATTATTTATCATGTTTTAGCTGCTTTCAACAGTTTCATGTTTAGAAATGTTTTTCTTAGCAATTGCATTTCTGGAATTTAAATGAAATTAAAAGTTATAACATGTTCAGTCAAAATTTTAAAAATACTATTATGTATAATCTCACACAGATGGCACACAGAGTACAGAGCTGTTAATCAGTATTTTCCCCCTCCATTCAAAAGGAATCCAGTAGAACCTCAGAAGCCCTGCAGGCCTCACTTGGTTAAGGTCAGAAGAGGTCAGAGAGGCCTGAGCTTCTGCTGACCTAAAGCAACACAAAGACCCGTCTCACGTTCACCGATAAAAGATCTATGATCCCAAAGCCTTCTGGGGAAATATTCTGTTGACTGATGAGGCCAAAGCAGAACGTTCTGGAAGGTGAGCGGGGGTGGTAGTGTGATGGTCTACTGCTCTGCTGCTTCAGGACCTGGACCACCTGCTGTGATGTTATCACAAAAGCCTCTTTTATAAAACAATGCCGCCAGTTTGCCGCAACGCCGATGCGGCATCAAGGAGCGTTAGGTCGTTTATAAGAGCTCAGACCGTGGCGGTAATGTTGCGCAATCATGTCCGTTTTATAAAAGATTACGCAATGGCGGCAAAAAGGAGGTATGGGGGCGGTCTCTGCACTGTCGCGGACTTCCGTGTATCTTGGACATAACTTGCCTTTTCATTGCGATCGAAGCAGCGCTCCTTAAGTTTTTATTTTAACAACCAGTTACAGGTGTGTGTCCTCCACCGTCCCTGTGAGCTGTCAGATGATCTGAGCTGCAGATCTAACGGAGAGAAGCTCCTGGAGCACCGCAACACTCCAAATGATCATCTCAGCTGATTCTGTTTACAAACGTGAAACTTAAGCGCATTTCCTTTCATTTTCAACATAGTTCCCGGCTGGAGCTCAGCATTAATTCATCACATGGTCATGACACCTCCCTCTTTTGCGCCAAGGCTTAATGTGCGTTTATAAGACCGGCGAAGCCGCAATATTACCGCAATATTACTACCAAGCGTGGCGGCACGAATGGCGCAAAATTCCCAGAACGTGATGCCGCCATGGCGCGTTCATAAGAAACACGTTGCGGTAATATTGCGCTGATTTGCCGGCACGGTGTGTCTTATAAAAGAGGCTACTGACTGGATCCAGTAGTGCCTCTGAGGGTGTTATAACCAGTATGACAGGGGCCAGTAACTTTTTCACAGCTCTGAGTGTGTCAGGAATGACTCGGGTCATGTGAACATAGCAACATGTGAAATGGCAGCTCAGTAGTAATGCACCGTATAACTGGTATACCGTTCATATGATATACATTTAGCTACCAGTAGAGATTTTGACGGTCCAACCACAGCAGCGCATGAATGAAAGTTGGGTCAGCTCTGGACGAACGCAGCGGCTGCTGCAGCTACAGCACGGAGGGCGTGGATGACGAGAAGACAGGCTTACGTCGGTTATACGGACCTGGTTTGGGTTTAAGGAGTCTGATGTTAATCAGGAAAACGTCTTCAAAATATTCTGGGTGACAGTAAAGTTGTATCTGCGTTAACAGCTCGTTAATGACATTAACGCTGCTTGTTTTTTAACACATGATGAACACATGCTTCTGAACCTTTTAGACATCTGCTGTGATTTAGTCTGAAGAAAATTCCCTTCAGTTACAGATTTTTCTCCCTTTTATTAAACAGGTCTGATCTAAAAGCAGCTCCTCTTTCTCTCTGTTGCTCCGTGCTGCCGGTGCGCACCACGGTGGGTCAGATCCACCGATCGGAGCTCAGCTCAACAAAAAGGAAAGAAACTGGATAAACCTCCAACCTTATTTTAATATTATTGACAAAAACGCAGCAAAGCATCATTTTAGCTGCAGTTATTCACTCCTGAACTTAACTTCTGTGAGCAAAACAACAACATGGAAAATGATTAAATGAATCAGGAAAGCAGGAAGAGATGTTTTATTCTGTTTTTAACATTTTTCACTTCAGTTCAAACTATTTAGAATTTTGTGTTTTCATCACATTTAGCTTTTATTTGATTTAAAATATCTTCAGCTTTATTCATTTTATGATGATTTTTGTGCTGCATTGCTTGGAGAAAGAATCTTAACAACATACACACTGAGATGTTTTGTATTTATTTAAATACGTTTTGAACATTAAATGTTAATTAAATGTCATTCTAGACTTTGTAGAAGTATTTGTTCTGCTGCAGTTCATCTGGTGTGTGAGAATGTTCAAAAACACATAAACAGAAGAAAAGAATATCAATAATATGGATTTTAGGCCATATTTAGGCCCATTGCTATAGCTCAGTATCTGCAAAAGTGACTGAGGTAAATTCCCTTTGGAGTTTGTGAATGTTGGCTAATGGAACAGACTCCTCCAGTTGTAGACAGAATACATCAGAGCAAAAGTGTAAAACCAAGATATGCCAAGGGTTAGGGCTGAGCAGAGAGATGAGTAAACCAGTAAACTAAAAACAATCCTGTCAGAAAACATAACTTCCTTAAACTTCCTCGGACACATTTCCTCCACCTTGGTTTGTGTGGCTGTGTGCTAATGGATGGAACTGTGTGAACCTGAGAAAATGAGCTTCTCCTTCATGATGTTGACGTTGCGACTGGGTCGTCGCGCCACAGCGCTCAGCATGATCTGCTCCGGGTTGTAGTTCTGGATCCCACCTATCCTCCACCTGACCCAGCAAAGCGGTTCAGGAAGACAACAGCAAAAGGAACACGTCTCATGATGTGTTACACAGGCTGGTTTCATGCTGGTTCACTGGTTTAATTTACATGTGTTAGGTTCACAAGTACACTGGGGGGGGGGGTAGGAGGGCCTACTGGCTGTAGGAAGCATAAGGACAGACAGACAGACAGACAGACTGGCTGAGGCAGACACTAGATTACCTGATCATATGATAGCTGACAGATGCCAGGAAGCAGCAGAGCATGGGACAAAGACAGAACATCAGAGGACAAAGAGAAGACAGGAGGACAGTAAGACGTTGAAGCACAGAGGACAAACACAGAAAGATACAGCAGCCAAAAAATAAAAAACCAGCAGACTGAAGAGTCCGTGTAGAAGCAGAGGACAGGAAAAGCCGTGCTCAGGCCCAGTTACATCCAGGGACACTGACGTATGACCCTGCCTCACTCACAAAGCCGACTAATCAGGCTGTGACAAAAGCTTTATAACCTCATAATCACAAAGAACAACAACCCAAACAGTTCCATTTAAAATCCACAGAACACAGCTGGCTCAGAAACAAGTCTGTCGTAAGAAAACATGACAAATGAAACTCAATCATGACATCTAAATGTCTAAAACACAAAGAAGAACCGCTGCGTCCACTTTCACCAGAAGCTGAACTTCAGCTGAGAGGCGGGGTTTGTGACCCCTTCACTACCTCTCTGGTTTTCTGGACTGCGACTAAGAGCCTGTTGGACCTGCTGCTGAGGTTCTCCTGCAGATTTCTCCACTGAGTGAACCACGTCATGCATAATAGAGTCAGACACGGGAGTGATTCAGACCAACCTTTCAGATAGAACCAGTGGCAGCGACTCTCTGTTTGTTGTTAGGAAGAGCCTACAACCCTTAAAACCACCACACCTGTAACGGTCCTGGCTGTAAATATTTCTGACATTTTCCTCACGGCTTCAGGTTGAAATAAAACAAAACTAAATGTTTGGCCTCATTCAGCCCCACCCCACATCCCAACTGAGTTTACAGCTGGTGGTAAAATTCATGATCAGATAACCGTTACCAGACACCTATTTTATTAATTAACAACTTCATTATGTGGCAGAGACACAATGTGGGACAAGTTATAAATAAAACATGCATCGACATTTTAACCCCTAAACCTGGTGAGCTGCTGCAGCAGCCAGATTAATAATGATGCAGCTTATGGAAAGAAATTACTTTCAGATTGAAAAGATGGATAAAACGTCCCAGACCACCTCAGGAATGAGTGATCCTCATGAGAAGTCACACCTGTAACTAGAGCTGTGATCAGACCGTCCAGGTCTGGATGATGTCAGAGTCCACCAGAACAACTTCATCGAGTTTGACCCAGCTTGTGATTTGATGAACATTTAGCAGCACCAAACTGAGTGACAGATGTTTCTCTGAATGAAGAGCCAGAGCTGTGGTTTACATCTGAGTCACCGGTAAAACGTAACTTACTTCTGGAAAAAGAAAATCCCCATGACAACGGCGAGGGAGACGAGGTCTGAAGTGATCCAGATGAAGTTGAAAGCACTGTGACTCTGAAAGGAAAGAAAACAAATGTAGCTTCCTGTTACTGCCACTAGAGGTCACTGTAAATGTTTATGTGGCCTAAAGACGGACTCCTGCAGCCTAACTGCTCTTCCTCTTGGATCTTTGCTCTTGTTGGGAAAAAGGTGGCTAAATCCGCGCTGAGCTAATGTCTACTGAGTTCTTTCATCCTGAAGTCTCACCGGGTCCTCGTCAGCCTCTGTGCTCTTGTCTCCCTGTATAACCATGTTTGTGTGTGTGCGTGTGTGTGCGTGCGTGCGTGTGTGTGCGTGCGTGTGTGCGTGCGTGCACGTGTGTGTGTGTGCGTGTGTGTATGAGTGATATTTACCATGAGCCAGATAGGGTAAGGCACTTTTCGAAGGATCTGAGGGGCGTCAGAGGACACAGCATGCACCCCGCTACACCACAGGATGGAGTAGAGCCACGGCTCATTCACAGGGTAGACCGTCACACTCACGTTATTGGCCAGATATTCCCTGGGTGGGGGAAATATACATGTGAGCACTAAAACCAGCAGCCTCTCTTACTTCTTTATGTTCCTATCAACACTCATCCTGTACAAGCAGTCAAGGGAACCCAACAGTCTGAGACCTGTAGAAGGGTCTGCTACCAACAGCCTCTAGTGCTCTACATGAGCTCCATCAGTATGGCACTGTTCATGCCATGAAACATTCTGCTTTGTGTTTGAAACACTGACTGAAGCATCACAAAACTTGTGCTTAAATACTTCAGTGTTGTGACCTGTAGGAAGGAGCAGGTGGCTGCCGACCCTAACCCTGATTCTGCTGTTTCTACCAATTCTGTCTTTGTTCACATTTTTAAATCTAAATTCTTCCTTTTCCTCATTTTTATCACGGTGTATTATTTAAATAAAATTTTCATTTGTGTTTTTTGTTCTTATAAAGCACCTCTATAGAAACAACCCTAGAGCTGCTTGATTATTGATTGTGAAAGTGTTGGGGGGTCCCACGTCTGTTTACCGCACTATACAGTTTTTGAGCTCGGGTCGCTACCGGAAGTACTGACTGGGTGTTGCTTTACGGCACAATATGGCAAGCAAAGGGATAAAAAAGACGTGCGTTCTAAACGCGCGTTATGTCCGCCAAAACGTGTGTCATGAACGAGCGTTTTGGCGGACATAATGCGAGTTTAGAACGCACAATTTTTTTATCCCTTTGGCTTGCCATAATTGTATAACGTCGACTCGCATTTTAGCAGTGACAGATTGACCAAAGAAAGCTAGAAATCCCTTATCAGAGGAATCTAGGAAAAGAAAAGGAGAACGTGATAGAGCAAGAGCAAAGACCAGAGTTATTATTGGGCCGTCTTTTCCTCGCTGGAGAGCTCTTTTAGAAAGAACAGCATGAACTACGGACTCTAACCTAGCCGTGCTGCTAATGGCTAGGTAAGTAATAAATTATTTCACCAGGGTTATTGTGTTTGGTCGGGCATAAAGTTGTTATACAGTCCTGATAAAACTATTTATTCAATGTGTGGAGGTGGAAAAGTTTGTTTTGGTTGTTTTGCCTGACACTAGGAATGTAAACATGCCTCTTATGCACCAGAGAGAGATTTAATGTTACGACAGTGACGTTACGCAGCAAGCCTCTAGAGGGCGACAGAGACCATATATCCGCAAAGTTCAGGAATGTGGCTTTAAGCCTACCCAAAACAAACCCAATTTGATTAAACAAATACTGCAAATACTGACAACAAAGAGCTGTACAGTGCAAACATCTGTAATATAAAAATAAGTAGAAACCTGTAAACGTCTGGTGCAGTGAAACTTCCACAACCTGCTGCATAATTATTATGTACTCCTGTCCAGCGGTGCGTAGGTGTGTGTACAGCAGCACGATGCAACGTGTCGCTCAGAGAGATGAACTATTATTATTTACCAGCCTGAGAAACAGGAGGTGTGGTGTGAGAGAGCATGAAGACAGTCAAATGTGTGTTTCACACTCATCACATGAGAGTTAGCAGCCCTGATAAAATGTAAATCCACTTCAGATGTGGCTCGGTGTCTCTTGAATTTATTGAGCTTGTAAAACAGCAGATTTTTTTAGCGAGTGAGATCCACTGAGAAAAGTTTATGATTGGTCAGTCGATGTTGTGTGATCATGCTGTACATGCGCTCATCATTCCCTTTCCTAATGTCTGGAAGGACGGTCCGGAGTGCAGGCTGAGTGTTTTGCTAATCTGCAGGGAATATCGATGACAACGTTCTACAGAAAGTGGCTAAGGGTCATCAGAAATGTCAACGGGTTGTTCACTAGGTGCTTTTGCAACAAAAGGTCATGAAGGGGGTCTGAGAGGAAGCGACCAAGTTGCTTAGTTGGCAACGCTGTGTCAGAGGTGTGCTCTCTTTGCAGCTCGGAGCAGCGCGGGAGTAACCCGCAAGAGAGGAGCAAATAATTGGCTCATGTTGTTTTCATAATCGTTCAAACCCCAGATCGTAATTGTGATTAAAATTCAATTAATCGAGCAGCCCTAAAAAATCGTTTCTTCTTCTTCTTATTATTTCCTGGTTCTGCCTCCGAGGCTTTTGCCAGTTGGTCGTTTAGGCTTACCGTATGTCCTGGAGGCTGATCTTTCTGTAGTCAAGGGTCAGACTTGTAATTCCTCGCTGCCTTATCTCATCCAGGGACAGCTTCTCATTTGTGCTCTGCTGAAGGCCTCTTACCCTCCCCCTGTCGGTGTCGGGGGCCCATGTCACCTGGCAGGGGACCAGATCAGACAGAATTATATTAAAAACTAGAAGTTTCTGCTTGTGGCAGCTGAAGATGAATCCTGGATAATTGCTGGTGAGGGAGGATGTGCTCACCCTTTTTTGGGAGATCCCTGCTTTCTGCAGGACCCACAGCGTGTCCATGAACCAGCTGCGAAAGCGCGGGTGTTCAGGTGGAGGTTTGTGGATGTTGAGCAGTGCAGAGCTGTTAGCTCGAGCTGCTAGACGGAGCATCTCCACCAGGCTGCAGACCGTCAGGTTTCCGATCCGACTGCGATCCTTCGCTGTCAGGGTTTTTACTGTCCAGTAGGGGTCGCTCTGGAGGCAGGAGTCCAGATATCTAATATCAGCGTTCATGAAGACTCTAGAGCCACGCCTGCCGCAGACGTGAGAGTGTCCCATGCAGGACATTTTTGAACCACGTAGGCCAATGTCCTCATTGGCTTCAGATTTGTATCTATTGGGTTTTGTAGTGACCTCTGACCTTTACATGTTATACATACTTTTATTGTGACAATAATCTGTTGAAATCATTTGAAAAAAAAAAGAACCATCAATGTGATTTTTCTGCGAAATGCAAAACATTTTCTACCATGAGGTTTAGACAGTCTGCTCAGAAAAATAAACCTATTATTAGAGATCATCATATAATTACTGGGAATTATTCTGAAACACCAGAAAACATGAAAATACTTCTAAATACTGTAATGATCCCTGAGGGTTGTCATGAGTGCTGTTGTAGACTAATGGTCCTTTGAAGATAGTGAAAGTGAAACGAGTTTATCTCAGCTGAGCTGTTTGTTTTTAGGACTACTACTCTAATAAACCACTGTTAAGGGCAAAATGTTGTTCTGTCAGCTGTTTTAGTTCTGCACAAATGTTACAATAGAAGAAATGAAGTTATCTCACTGTTGTAATACAGCTGCTGAAAGCGCACATCAATTAAAATATTCTGAAGAAACGCTCCTGCAGGCAGCTGCAGAGACCAGAGATGATCTCTGATGGATTATTGAAAACAATGTCTTTGTCACGACTCAGAGCAAAATGTCAACAGTCTGCAGTTTGTGGTTTTCAGGAAGTTCATTTTATTTTGGCAAGTTTGCAGAAGACGCACGTCGGTCAATATCTCCGACAATGTTACGTTTTTTTGTCGAACAATATTAAAACTAGGGTGGAACCTGATCAAAAAACGTAATCTAATTAACTAAAGGCTTTGGAATTAATTAATCTTGATTAATCGCATTTTAATAGTTCAAGCCAATTTGCACTCAAGGTATTTTTTTTAAATCAAAAATAATGTTAGTGAGGCACAGATGACTTACCCACTTTAATGAGTATATTTCTGTAACCACAAGATTACTTTGGTCTCATTATAAAGGTAAATATTGTGGGATTTGTTGGGATGTGTAAATATTAGTAGATGTGTTATTGATGAAGTGTAAATGGACATGGAACATTGTAAATGCTGTGTACTGAACTGAACACTAGGTGGCAGCAGAGCACTGCTAATATATATAGAGGTGTAGCAGAGAGTTCAGGGGAAGTTCTGCTGAGGGTTACAGGATGAGTGCTGCATGTATGCTTGTCCCTCCTGTTGTAATAAAGTTCATATGGATTAATTTACTGCCTGCTTTCCACCAACTACAAAACATAACAATAAAAAAGTTGATATTTTTCTTTCTTTCTTTTCTTTATGAAGAGCCATTTGTCATGATTCATTTAATTGTAGTTTTAGTTGTGTTTGGAGCACGTAAAAAGGTTCATATGGTCTTGTAGCGCAGGCTCTGTAGTTTTTTGGAGGTGCAGCATGATGTATTAATATATAGGGCATGAATTTTGATGCTAAATTTTTCGGCTCAGATGCTCGGGCTCAAAGGGATAAAATTTTAACGCATTATTTTTTTCAAATTAATTACTCGTAATTAACGTGTTAAATTCCCACCCCTAATTAAAACACGTCAGTAATGTCCGACTTGTTTTCTCAAACACTAATATGAGTTTGTAGTTTTAATCATTTAACTCAACATCTTTATGTTAACCCTACATGTGGGAGAATGTTGGGATTTGTGTGAGAAAACTGGTTAGTAAGTTTTGGGTCCATCTGGGATTGTAATACCTCCAGAAACCAGCGACCTGCATTTAGAGAGCGGATCTCTGTCCAGTTGAAGAAGGATGCATCTTCATACTGTCTGTCTGGAAAGACCCTGTTGGCGTCAGTGGTTCGTCTCAACGTGTGGTCTCTCATGAGGAAGGGAACCCCGTCCACACTAGAGGAACCAGAACAGGGCGGGGTTACAGTCTGGGTTAAAGGTGTGGAAAGGTCCTGGTTTAAAAACAGACTCTTCCTGTATATCTACCAGAGACAAGCTGCTGCAGAGTGGCTACCCAGCTAACATTAGCTTTATGGCTCCAAACATTTACTCTGAAAGGGTTTTGATATGCAAAGGTTCAAAACAACCAGGAAAGCAAATCAGTTTCATTAACTTTACTGTTAGCACCAATGCTCTGCTAGGACGATATTTTACCAGCAACTTGGTTCAATAAATTATTTTTCATGCATTAATAAATAAAGCGTTCTTGTTTTAAAACAGACTAACATATTGAAATGATGTAAAGGAGACAAATTATGCAAATCTGTATCTTTCTGTGCTGCCATGTGGGTCTCTACTGCCTCTAAAACACTCCAAACATTAAAAGAAGTAGTCCGTCTATTTTCTGTCAGTGTTTAGTTTTGGAATTATGTGTCTAAAACAAGCTGTTCCAAAACGTTCTCGTTTGTATCGTCACAAAAAAAGGAAATCTGCATAAAGCCCTCCTTCACCTGTGGAGAGTCCCCACCCACCAAAATAGCTGAGGATTCGACATTTTTGTTCAGCTAGACAGAGAGCGGATACGGTGGAGAGGATGTGCTTCTCTGATAGACAGGGAATTTCTTAAGAGTCCCCCAGAGGAGGTGGCCAGCTGGGGAGAGAGGTTTGCATCCCTGCTTCTCATATTCTCTGCTTAAGCTTGAAATGAACCCTGAAGTTAACCGGCAGCCAGTGAAGCTGGAAGAGGAGCGGGGTGACGTGGGTGTGTTTGGAGGACTTGGTCAGCAGCCTAGCACAGGCGTTCTGGACCACCTGTAGACGGTTCAGGGAGGTTCTGCTCAGACAAGAGAATCTAAGCGTGAGGAGATGAAGGTGTGGAGAACAATCTCCAGTTCAGAGCGGGACAGAATGGAACTCAGCTTAGCAATGTTCCTGAGATGGAAGAAGGAAGAGCCAACAAGAGAACTGACATGAGAATCCAGGGTGAGAGCTGGGTCAAAGGTCACACCAAGATTCCTGACAGAGGGTTTGGTGTGAGAAGCAAGCTGACCAAGAGAGTCTCTGACTTTGGGAACCAGCTTGTCTGGAGCACAGATGAGGATCTCAGTCTGGTCTTCATTCAGCTGTAGAAAGTTCCCAGACATCCTGCTTTTAATAGTCTAAGCAGCTGTGCAACAGCTGCAGCTTAGACATCTCATGGGGCTTAAAGGAGATGCACAGTTGGATGTCATCTGCGTAAAGATGGTAGGAGATTCCTTTAAAAATGTTTTTTCCCCTATATTCAGCTACAGGATAGCAGGACATCTTTAGCTCCATCTCTCCTAATAAATGAACATCTCACTGAGTCTATATCTGGAACCTGATGGAGGACTGAAACCATTAAACATGATATTAATGTGTAATTAAAAACCTGATGGTGACATCTGCTTCGAAGGAACTGGCTCCATGCTGCAGGGCCCTGTTGAAGGACATCAGGGTGTTTTCTGGGGCCAGCTGGACCAAAGACAGGACAGACAAGCGGACAGCCATCAGCCATGATGCAGAAGGTCCAGAACAAGAGAATGTGTTAGCGAGAATGAAAGAAGGGGTCATTAATTTTTTATTACAGGTGTATCTGGAAAAATTAGAATATGGTGCAAAAGTCCAAGTAAGATTGGATTAGTAATTCATTACTATCAGGAGGTCCACAGAATGTAGTCAAAAGTCTTCAGCTGGTCCAAAATGCTGCAGCTAGAGTTCTGATGAGAATTAAAAAGAGAGACCACATCTCTCCTGTTTTAGCTTCCCTACATTGGCTGCCTGTTAAATTCAGAATAGATTTTAAGATCCTCCTTCTCACATATAAAGCTCTTAATAAACAAGCTCCATCATACATCAGTGATCTGATTGTTCCATATGTTCCTAACAGAGCACTTCGCTCTCAGACTGCAGGTTTACTGGTGGTTCCTAGAATATCTAAAAGTAGGATGGGAGGCAGATCTTTTAGCTATCAGGCTCCTCTGCCCTGGAACCAGCTCCCAGCTTTAGTCCGTGAGGCAGACACCTTGTCTACTTTTAAGACTAGGCTCAAAACTTTTCTATTTGATAGGGCTTATGGTTAAATTCTGATGTTAGCCCAGGTTTAGATGAGTGGGGAGCAGAGGGAGGTGGAGTGTACAGCGGGGACTACAGTCGTTAAAGACTTTTCTCCCTGGCCCTGCCTCCCACATGCCTCCATCTGAAAGGCTAGGTTATCCTGAGTTATCTCTGTAGTTATGCTGCTATAGGCTTAGACTGCTGGAGGACATACTGACCACTTTCCACACTCTGCTACTCTCTTCTACCACCACTCTATAATTGCATTATTTCCTGTTACTTCAGCTGTTAACTTTATTTTCTCTCTAAGTGTTTTTCTCCCCAGAAGAAGCTACACTGGCGTTCTGCTGAGCTGTGGTGGCCTCATGGAGGGGGCCATCGGCTGGCACACTGCTGCCAACCACTGAACATTCTCCCTCTCCTTATATCAAAGAGGTACGTCACTGAGAAACCATTTTTTACTTATTATTTTTGAAAATGATTAGTCCCTCGAAGTTTAACATGCAGGCTGAACGTGAACGTAGTCTTCTACACCTATCTCCTCCTGCATTAGCTTCTGATAGAAAATAGACGCTGAAACACTGGAATTGGCTAAGCCTGACCACTCTACGTCAAGCTGTCACTTGGACTCACCCAAATTGACTCGCGATGAGGAAGGCTGTTGTTGGTTTAGCGTCCAGGAAACAGCAGAGAACGTCTCCACTAGTAGAAGCTAACTGTTAGCATTAGCAACTCCACCACACAGCAGAACTCCTCCAGGCTTGTGTTATTTGTGGAGATAAAACATCAACGTTGCAGAGCAAACAGAGTCAGTGGTAGAGTTGTGTTGCTGTTAGCCAATCAGAGGAGAGATGTCCACATATCAGGAAGTAAGACTCCAAACCCTTCAGAGTCTGAAGCTCAGCTCTGGAATGGCTCACTTTTACTTCCTGAAACTGGTGCACTGGAAGGTCTCTGACACAAAGTCAGTGACTTGGTGCAATCTGCTGAGTTTCCTTACATAGGAAATTTTTAACTAATTGGCATAAAGAACTGAACTCAATGCACTGATACGTAGGTTTATTTGGAATGTTTACTTTGTGAAGTGCCTTGAGATGACTGACTCTTGTTGTTTATCACTAAACTGAATTGAATTTCTATGTTTTAAATCAGCTGGGCCATAACCAGGCACCAAGTCTTCAGTGGAAGTCTCCAGAGGAAATACCAACTTCCATTAGGACCAGGAAGGACCAGGAGGCACATTTAAGAAGACCAACAGCCAACAACCCTAACCCTAACCCTGAACCAGCTACATCTTCTTCAGCGTTGGATGGTTATTTCATCTAAGGTCAGAGCTACAGGGCAGACTGCAGTTTCCTCTGCTCTCTCATAAGAACTTGTCTAATGGACTGTTTAGGAAAAATGCTGGAGGTATTCAACCAGTCAGACGTTCTGAGGACTCCTCTGCCAGCCCAGCATTTCAGGAGTACACCCAACCCCACCAGGGCAGTCTGTTTTGGCCCTGGTTCCTGGAAAATGATCCATAAAGGTGTTACTGTTTCTACTTAAAATCATAAAGATGGTTTTAAGCATGTAAACAGAGCTGGTGTTTGTGCATCCTGGTTGTGTGAAACTAGTCTTCAACATGGTGTTTCACAAGTACCCATGATGACTAACAACAGCTGTTGTTAGAAGAAGTTTATACAGACGAGGACCAAATTGTTGGAACCCTTTGGTCAATGAAAGAAAAACCCTCAATGCTCACAGAAATAACTTGAATCTGATAAAAGTAATAATAAATAAAAATTCTACAAAATTTAACCAATAAAAGTCAGACATTGCTTTTCAACCATGCTTCAACTGAATTATTAAAAAAAATAAACTCATGGAACCGGATTGGACAAAAATGAAGGTACCCCTAGAAAAGACTGAAAATAATGGGACCAAAGGGACGTGTTAATTCAAGGTGTTAGCATCACAGGTGTCTACAATCTTGTAATCAGTAATCTGTAAATCAGACTGGTGATACTCAGATGTCTGTTAGCAGCAAATTGGATCTGTGGGTATAAAGTGTCTCCCTACACTGTGATCCTCTACAGAACCAGACATTTGGACAAATGGTGTACAGAAAAATGTCACATTAGCATTTTATTATATTTAAAGCACCAGCAAGAAATCCCTCATGTTGATGAGTTAACGTCAGACAAGACAAAGTAGCCACTGACCATCGGAGCTCCACGTCGGCCGATGATAGCTGGAGCCGGTTTGAGGGTTTTGCGGTCCATGATGCAGGGGCAGGTGAATGTGAGCGGTGCCAGGCAGATGGCCAGGTGGGTTATCATGTAGAGCAGCAACACCATCACCTGGAAACCTGAAAAAAGAAAGTGTTAGTGGGTGCCGCTTACAGAGGGCCTTAAGGAGGAACAACTCCTAATGGTTTTGTTGAAAAAAATTATAAATGTGACAATTGTTTATTATATACACCAGAAAACCAACCGGTTTCTGGGAGTTTTGGTCTGAGTGCTGCACATAAGGCAGGCTCTGTGCTCAAAACAAGCAACAAAAACAGGCTTTAGTCTGTGAGGTGGCCAGCTGGGGAGAGAGGTTTGCATCCCTGCTTCTCATATTCTCTGCTTAAGCTTGAAATGAACCCTGAAGTTAGCCGGCAGCCAGTGAAGCTGGAAGAGGAGCGGGGTGACGTGGGTGTGTTTGGAGGACTTGGTCAGCAGCCTAGCACAGGCATTCTGGACCACCTGTAGACGGTTCAGGGAGGTTCTGCTCAGACAAGAGAAAAGCTAGTTGCAGTAGTCTAAGCGTGGAGAGATGAAGGTGTGGAGAACAATCTCAAGTTCAGAGCAGGACAGAGTGGGACTCAGCTTAGCAATTATCCTGAGATGGAAGAAGGAAGAGCGAACAAGAGAACTGACATGAGAATCCAGGGTGAGAGCTGGGTCAAAGGTCACACCAAGATTCCTGACAGAGGGTTTGGTGTGAGAAGCAAGCTGACCAAGGAAGTCTCTGACTTTGGGAACCAGCTTGTCTGGAGCACAGATGAGGATCTCAGTCTTGTCTTCATTCAGCTGTAGAAAGTTCCCAGCCATCCAGGTTTTAATAGAGTCTAAGCAGCTGTGCAACAGCGGCTGCTTAGACATCTCATGGGGCATAAAGAAGATGTACAGTTGGATGTCATCTGCGTAAAGATGGTAGGAGATTCCTTTAAAAGAGCTCAGCATGTGCTGGAGAGGAAGCAATTAGAGGAGGCTCCAGTACAGAACCTTGTGGGACACCATGGGTGAGGGTGGCGGAGGAGGACCAAAACTTGGAGATGGCCACAGAGAAGGAACATCAGACAGATAAGAGGAGAACCACTCCAGAGCAGTTCCTGAAAGGCCTACCCAGTCTCTCAGCCTATCCAGTAGCAGGTGATGGTCAACAGTGTCAAAGGCTGTAGTCAGGTCCAGCAGAACCAGAACAGAACAGTCCTCTGCATCACTGTGAGTCAGAAGGTCATTAGAGACCCTAAAAATAGCTGTTTAGTAGAATGAGCTCAATACAACAATGAAGGACACAATATCTCATTCTGTGGCTCTTTGTCAGACTCGAGGAATAAAAGAAACCGAGAACAGACTGTGGGCAGCAAGGCAAAACACTCTGGCGCACCACAGGAGACTCCAGCCCCTTGCAAATCAGTGACTGACAAATTACAGGTAAAACTAGCAAAATGAGAATATGGTGCAAAAGTCCTTTAATGTCAGTGATTCAACTTAGACTGAGAGACCATCTAAAGGCTCAGATTCATCAGCTGATTAGAGTGTGACAATTTGAGTCTAGAATATTGAACCCTTTTACAATATAGTTGTTTGAGATTCTGAATGTGTGGTTTTCATCAGCTGAAAGGCTGAAATATCTGGTTTTGCATGGAATGAGTCTGTCTCATAGATTAGTTTCACCTTTTAAGTTGAATTAGTGACATAAATGAACATTTGTACCATATTCTAATTTTTGGAGTTTCACCTGTACTAATGTTGAGTTTTGAGCCCGGCTCGATACGCTCGGAACCACAGCAAAACTGTTAATAAAACAAGGAACAGCAACCGCAGATCCGTTTACTAGTGGAAAAGCCTTGGAACCGAGCCAAGCCACGCTGTCAGAACCCTGTTCTGATCTCCTCAGTTCTCCTCCACCTCCAGTCCTAATCCAGCCTCAATAACCCATCCCCAGCATTCATTCCCCTCAGCCCAGCATCCAGACTCCACTTCCCATCATGCCCCCCACCGGACGTCCGGCCCACGTGATCAGTGCGGGAGTATATCAGGAAGTGAGAATTACTAATCGAGGCTCTGTCATTGACTCACTCATTCCTGTTTTGTGACCAGTGAGTTTTATCGAGCCTTTTTGTAGCATCCAGCTGTCCAGTCATTGAGCCATCCGGCTCTTCAGTCGAACCGACATTATTCTACCAGTAAGTGACTTCTTTCATTCCTGGAACCGCACACGCGCTCGTTTCCCTTCGAGCTGTGCGCCGCCGCTTCCTATATTAAACTGCATGTCTGTTCAAGGACCCAGTGTCAGTTCAATCCGCGTGTGGGTCGTAACAATCACACCACATCCCTATTTACGCTGTGCTCTGCTCAGTCAAGTTCCAGTCCAGTCGTGACACACGCTGAGTAGGTACAAGTGGGAAAAGGCCTTAATTTAAACTCATTAAAAACAAGGTGACAGCAAAAATAAGAGCTCTAGACCTCATCAAAATGTGACTGCTGCTACTTTGAATGAAATCATCAAGTTGTTGTGTATAAAAATATTTTAGTAACAAACAACACTTACTGGATCTCTCTTTGCGCACCACATAGCCGGCTACCAGCCAGCTCATGGCTGTAACTGAGACCAGGGCTCCAAGGTGCAGGAAAGGTGCTGTGGACTAGAGAAAAAGAAAAAGGGTCCTATTATAAAAATGTGACTTTTTATATCTTGTTGTGCTGCCATGTGGGTTTCCACTGACTCTACAAACGTTCCAAATGTTAAAAAAACATGCATTCATTTTCTGTCAGTGTTTGTTTTAGGAATTATATGCCTAAAATAAGCTGTGTCAAAAATTTAAAACATTTGCATAGAACCTCCCTCACCTTTCGAGTCCCCACTCAACAAAACTGTCAAGGATCCAACATATTTGGTTACCTAACCCCAGAAGGTTGGGGTTAGGGTTAGAGAAGATATGCTAGAGGGACTGTGTTTCCTTGCTGGTTTGGGTATTCCCCAGAGGAGCTGGCCAGCTGGGGAGAGAGAAGTTTGGTTCTATGCTTCTGCATCCTGCTGCTACCCCTAAACCCAACCCGGTGGATGAACGAAGACACGATGGGACATGGAGTAGACAGGACCGGAGCATCTAGCAACAACTGGGAAAAATCGGTTGGTATGGCTTGGTTTGGGACGTTACTGAGAACCATGGACCATGGCAGCAGTAGCTCAGGAGGTAGAGTGGGCTGTCCAGTAATTGTAAGGTTGAAGGTTCAATCCCAGTTCTCACCAGAGAAAGCTGCTGTTGTGTCCTTGGGCAAGAAACTGAACCCACCTTGCCTGCTGGTGGTGGTCAGAGGGACTGATGGTGCCTGTGCTCATCAGCCTCGCCGCTGTCAGTGCGCCCCAGGGCAGCTGTGGCTACACTGTAGCTCATCACCACCCGTGTGTGAATGGATGAATGATACACTGTAGTGTAAAGTGCTTTGGAGTCCTCTGACTCTGAAAGGTGCTAGACAAGTGAGGGTCATTTATCACTTATCATGGACATTAACCAGCAGAATTAACCAGCCAACTTCTTGTGATGAAGTGGGATGGATGAATGGATGGAGACGCGATGCTGCATGGAGCTATGCTGAATCTACTAGCAACAATACAGTTTGTTTGGTCGTGCCGCTCAGTTGGGGCAGGACTATCCAACAAACTTCTTCTGACGGAGGGAGCTGTGCCTATTCTCCGTTTCAAGTCAGCAGATGAGGAAAGTGTAAGAACTTTAAAATAACGACTTTGTGTTTCTGTCACAGTGAAACATGAACTAGCTTTACCAGTGTGGTGCTGAGATCAACATGCTTTTACATTAGTGTTTAAATGCATGTGCGTGTGTGTGTGCGCGCGCACAGGACACACTAGCCTCTTTTATAAAACAATGCCGCCAATTTGCCGCAACACCGATGCGGCATCAGGGAGCGTTAGGTCGTTTATAAGAGCTCAGACCGTGGCGGTAATGTTGCGCAATCATGTCCGTTATATAAAAGATTACGCGATTGTGGAATAAAGGGGGTATGGGGGCGGTCTCTGCACTGTCGCGGACTTCCGTTTATCTTGGACATAACTTGCTTTTTATTGCGATCAAAGCTGCGCAGGTGTCTGTCCACCATCCCTGTGAGCTGTCAGATGATCTGAGCTGCAGATCTAACGGAGAAAAGCTCCCGGAGCACCGCATCGCTCCAGTTTATCATCTCAGCTGATTCTGTTTACAAAAGTGAAACTTAAGCCCGTGTTTACTTTCATTTACAATATAGTTCCCAGCTGGAGCTCGGCATTAATTCATCACATGGTCATGACACCTCCCTCTGTTGCGCCAACGCTTAATGTGCGTTTATAAGACCTGGCGAAGCCGCAATATTACTGCAATATTACTATCAAGCGTGGCGGCACAAATGCCGCAAAATTCCCACAACGTGATACTGCCATAGCACGTTTTATAAGAAACACGTTGCGGTAATATTGCGCTGATTTGCCCGGCATGGTGTGTCTTATAAAAAAGGCTACTAAGTGATTTTTGGATTTAAATCAATTGTGACACAGTGCTTTAAAGTAGACATATCATGCTTTTAAATTCTTCCGTTTTGCATCTAAATTATTCAGTTGTGGTCCATATACAGTGGAACTGCAGTTCGTATGTCTGAATTCCTCATTATTGTTTCTGTCAGACACCTTCTCTACCTCTTTTCAGAGCAGTCTCAAAAATGGCTCATTTTGGTACGGTCTCTTTAAATCTGAATGAAGCTCTGCAAACCCCGTCTCCTCCACTGAGCAAGACCTTACATTCCACCTCAGTCGGACATTTTTGTAATTTTATAGAGAAAATACTACTTAGAGTAGCAGAAACATTATATTTGCATTGTTAAAACATGAGGGGAGGGTTTTCCAACATCCTGCCCTCCAACACGCGACCCCCCCCCCCCCACACACACACACATAACGGCTCCAAATGAATGTAATGCAATGGTGTTATCACTGTAATTACATGAACCATCAATACCAGCGCATTGGCAAATATCATTTAACACCTATGAATACCATATCTGCTACATATATATCCATCCATCCATCCATCCATTTTCTGCCGCTTATCCGGAGTCGGGTCGCGGGGGCAGCAGCCTAAGGAGGGAAGCCCAGACCTCCCTCTCCCCAGCCACTTGGGCCAGCTCCTCCGGGGGAATCCCAAGGCGTTCCCAAGCCAGCCGAGAGACATAATCCCTCCAGCGTGTCCTGGGTCTTCCTTTGGGTCTCCTCCCGGTTGGACGTGCCCGGAAAACCTCACCAGGGAGGCGTCCAGGAGGCATCCTAATCAGATGCCCGAGCCACCTCAACTGGCTCCTCTCGATGTGGAGGAGCAGCGGGTCTACTCCGAGCCCCTCCCGGATGGCTTCTCACCCTATCTCTAAGGGAGAGTCCAGCCACCCTGCGAAGAAAACTCATTTCGGCCGCTTGTATCCGCGATCTCGTTCTTTCGGTCACTACCCAAAGCTCGTGACCATAGGTGAGGGTAGGAACGTAGATCGACCGGTAAATTGAGAGTTTCGCCTTTCGGCTCAGCTCTCTCTTCACCACGTATATATACATACGTACATATATATATATATATATATATATATATATATATATATATATATATATATATATATATATATATATATATATATATGTATATATTGTTGGTATTTTATATTGGTGTCTTAATGGCTGAAAATGGATAAAAAGCACTTACATTTTGATTTAATTATAGGTTTGAGATTCCATAAAAAAGCCAAATGCTTTACTTTTTTGAAGATAAATAGAATAAATTACATTTCTCCCCATGTTTTAATATCTAATCACCAAAGTCCTAATGCTTACATCTTTACAGGTTTTTATTTATTGCTTGCGCTGCATCTTTATTAAATGTATGTAGGTGTAACTGTGATAACTGCTCTAACATGCCCAGAGGTTGAAATCAATACTGTAGAGAAATCCCCAAGATCAGCCTGCTTTGCTAACAAATCTAGTTAAATCTTACCTGCATTCTAAATAAATACCATGAGGTTAAAGCCAGAATGGAGGAAACATGAAGCCAAATGAAATGCATGCTGGATCATCTTGGATTTGAGGCTGTCCTGTGTTCAACTACAGAATAAATGTTTACAAGGCCCAGTTTGGACCAGTACAACTAAGAAGAATTGTACAATCAGTGAATGTTTTTATTATTTGTTTATATTAATTTACAAAGCAGTAATGTCACAGCAAACAACTAAATATAATAAATAGAAAGAATGAACAAAATATTTGAATAATAGGCTTTGGACACTTAATGTCTCCCCTTTTGGTTTTAGTTGTTCCAGGCGTTGTGCACACAGGTGATTTGTGTCCTGGTGATGGTGGTATGTAGGTCTCAGAGTTCCTGTCATCCTGTGTTGTCCTCAGAATATGGCAGGAGTTTCCTGATGATGAGGGCCTCAACCGGTCCTGGATTAAAGCAGGAGACGTAGGCAGAGACCTCCGTTGTCTGAATTCTGAGATGAGAGGGTTGGTGGGGTGTTTATCTTCTCTACCTCATCTAGAAACGGAGATGGTTGAGGGAAAACTTTTCCAAAGACCAGTTCCATGATGTCATCATCGACGTATGCTGAAATGATAAACAATAACTTTAATGACATATTTTGTTTACAAGCAGCTTTTGGAAAGTTGGTTCTGTTCTACTAATGTTTATAGAGACATTTTTGTTGTTTTGGTTCATTATTTACTTTGCTTATAAGTTCACTTTGCTGCAGTGATTTAACAATTTATAAAAAATGTTAATAAAATACTGCCACTACAATTATTCAAATGATTGGAATCAAAATAAGCATATTAAAGAACAGCACAATTATTAAATGTTGCAGCTGTTTTTATAGACTTAGCTTGGGGACACATGCTGCTCAGATCAGGTGGTTGTTTACAGAAAAGAATGTAATTCAATCATTTCAACAGAATGTTATCTTTCCAAACAGCGACTACACCAATAAAACATAAAAAAAATCACTCTGCTGCCATCAGATGGAGTGATTCAGGGGGTGTGATTTTCTAATGATAGTGGCTTCTTAGAGGTTTGAGGTGTAGGGGTAAAGTGTCACCACTCACCAGACTTCTTCCTCTATACCTGGTGTGTAGTTGGAAGTGCTGGTTCCAACATCTGAGCATTCTGTGGTTGTCTGTGTTCCTTTGAGGGGGAAAAAAAGTAAAATTAGCTAGATGGATAGGTTTGCTTGCTAAAATATTTTATTGTACTGACATTTCAAAGCCTTGCAGTGCCAAAATTTCACTTACCTAAACATCAGACATCAGATTTTGTGAACAGCTGTGTCCCAGCTGAGCACATCTGGGCTTTAGTCTGACATCCTGTCAGTGAAAGATGCTCCAGCCTCTTGGATGTGGACTCTAAAAAAAGCAAAGGTGCATTTTTACTTTTGTTATAATTATTTTACAGGTTATTTTAGCAGCTTTCTGTCAGTCACGCTCATACAGAGTGTTAGTTTAGCTGTGTCTGACTTGATCCGAGTTAGTTTTTATTTCTGCAGTGAGCCATGAAACCTCACCTCACTTCACCCAGAGATTGTTCTTTAAAACTTGTATTAAATCCACTGTGTTGACCATTTTAACGACCTTATTTCGCGCTGTATTTTTGCATGACATTTGCAGGATGCTAGGTTTACTTCACTCTCAAAAAGTAAGACAGAGAGTCTCTGCTGGGCTACAAAGTGTGAGCAGATATCTGGTATGATAAAAGGTGTTCATGAGAATTTGCTCATCACGTCTTTTCCACAAAGATCAGCCAAATCCACATTTATCTAGTTAAATAACTAGCACATAGCACTAGCTTAAACAGGCCCGATGCTAATGCTAGCAAAAAAGTAGCCCATAAATACAATTCTAAAGTAAAGTTTGCCGACATTTTAGAGTTATATGAAGCTTACCGCTTGCTGCTGTGTCCGTTACTGCCATATTCAGAAGAAATTACCCCTCAAAGTCCTTCTCCGGACCGTGCTGGAGGACTTCATATGCTGTCTGTCTGTCTGCTGCCCTGCACTGGGAAAGTACCCGTCTGCCGGCCGGCTCTTATGGTGCGTTCCAGCTGTACTCGAAACTCATTTTTCCGAGATAAGTTAACCGGAAATGACGCAATGAACTTGGAATTTCGAGCTGCGAGCTCGTTTGTTTCAGACAACCCCGAGATCACAATTTTAAAGATGGCCGCGCCCAGTGTTGTTGTAGTCTTTATTGTTTTCATTGTTTATATGTTCTGCTTTCTTTGTTTTTGCTATTTAACAGCACCAAGTTGTTGTTTATTCTTGTTATCAATAGTTACGTTGCTGAAAACGTCATCATTGCTGCCGAAATTGACCGGTGTTTATGTTTTTTTTTAACTGTTCCTGGTGTTTACATTTGGACGTTCGATGTTTAATGTTTTTTTCTGGTTTTGTATCTGCCGAATGTTGTGTGTGACACTATCTATGCGTTTCCTGCATTCCTCCTCGGGGGACTTTAGGTGCAGAGAATACTTTGTTATTAGTTATTTGTAATCATACAGAGCAACAACACACACAGCTTTACTAGCGGTGTCCATTTTTTTCCGAGTTGGAATCTGGAACGCAAAACAAGCTCGTTACGTCATTTCCTGGTCGAAAATTCCGAGTTCCGAGGACAACTGGAATGCACCATTAGCCTGGTCACGGCAGGTCCGCGTCTCCTTCTGTGTTTTTTTTAGCAGTAGTCACCAGCCTGACATGTGAAAATACTGCCACAGCACTTGTCCTTAAAGGGAATAAAACTTTAAAATTTGTGTGGCTCAGAAAAACGAACATTTGGGACTCTCCACTCCTGACTTATTCAGGTTGGACTACAAAAATCTTAGCGAGAAGAAAAAATGGCGGATTTACTTTCTGTGTAGCCGGAGGTCCAAGACCATATTTGGAAGTTATCGTGACGACACAGTAAAAATATATAATAGTCAAATTTAAAAACTGAACCGGTGGACAAGCATGACCAAAACTTTATAATTAAATACAGAAATAGCACCTATAGTGACTAATATAATACTTTTTGCACACTTAGACACTTAAAATGTGAAAAATACTGTATTAAGGGATAAAAAAAAGTGGGTTTTTCATGATATGTCTCCTTTAACTATACTGCTGTTGGTAGATAAAGCAGGAATGGGACCTGTAATTTCCATCAGGGGATGGGTGGGTATAGCCAGCAGCTGCTTGTTTTCCTGACAGAGCAGTGAAAGATCTCATTCTGGAAGCTACTGAATAAAAAGACGGTGAAATCTAAGAGGGATTTGGTGCAAAAAACCTCATGAACATGTTTTGCTTTGACCATAGAACTATTATAACGTAATAAAAGTTCATAATATGTCTCCTTTCAGTTCAGTTCATTCTGTTCAGTGGGTGAATGAGGCTTTTGGGTGTTCAGAAAAACTATGAAAGCTCTGAATAAATACAGTCCATTAACCACTTAGTTAAGTCAGAGATCATATTATAGAGACGTGAACAGAACTGGATATTTTTGATGAAGGTACCAATCCTAATACTGTATCTGGACACTTTGAGGCCAGAAGAGTGTTGATGTGAGTTTTTGAACAAAGTCTACAATGCAATGGCTTAAATTAGTAAAAATCAAAATGAATGACAAATACAAGTACAAAAAAGTCTTCCACATTATGACCTAAATTTGTTATAAAAGGTTTTGCTCTTTGAAAAACTTAAAAATAAACAAACGCCTGTTTTAACTCCTGACCCAGAATCATGAGGATGACCTGATTCACTGGTCAGTGAGGTGATGGGTAGGGATGCACCGATCCGCTTTTTTCATATTCGATACCGATATCAAAAGTTTAGTATCGGTCGATATCGATCTGATATGGTAAAACAGTATTAAACTGTATTACATAATGAACTATTTGTTACTATATGAAAAAGACTGGGATCATTCTTTTGTACAGGGGCCCAAAAGTTCCAAATTGCCGATCTTTTTGCTTGCTCCATTTTGAAATCAACATGAGCTTCTGCACAGCGTGGGACTGTAGCGCATGACGTCATCACTCACAGCACATAGAAATATACTGAATAGATCTATTCTTATGGATCGGGCCCATAGTCTCTGATACCTGATCTAGAATTTTCTTCTATATCTGTACAGATACAGATATTAAGATTGGATTGGTGCATCCCTACTGATGGGTAGAAAATATTTTAGTCCTTACATCCCAGTGAAAAATTAACTAAACCAAAAATAACTGCTAAATAAAAAACATCCCAAAATATAAAAATTTATGACCATATATTAAGATTAATGATTTAATAATATTATTATTACCTCATAATGCCCCAAATTAATTAGAAGTGCAAAACTTTTATTGTGCAAAAATGCATTTTTTCTTGTTCTGGAAGTTAAAGGATAAACATTAGCTAACAGAAGTTTACAGTAAAGGGATTTTGGCTTTTGACGGACCTGCAGTGACACAAGCAAGATATCCCACTCATCTCGCCAAATGTCATCAACAGAAACGATCCCAGACACCGTGGTGAGAAGTGTAGCCAACACTCCGATCTGTGGAGGTCAGAGAAAATAATGAACACACTCAGATCTTCTGAAGCCAGCAGGGTCTTACTCCCTTACAGAAATTTGCTCAGCACCTTGTGAACCCAGTAGAGATTGAGCTGCTGACCCAGAGAAATATGGAAAAGTGCTAAAATCTGAAAAAGACGTGAGAAACCGTGAGCTTTAGTTCTACTGAGCAGCATTAAAGTCATCAGGAGCTCTGGATCCCTTACCAGTAAGAAGGTGATGTAGGTGAATCCAACAGTGGTGGATGTGAGGATGGGAATCGTCTCATCTCTCCACTCACCTGAACGGTTGTAAATCGACCTGAACCATGAGCAAAAAATACCCGAGTCATCACATGATCACGTCATCATTGTAAATAGACTCAATCACTTCAAGAGCTTCACATTATAGGCAAGGCAGCTTTATTTATATACTGTAGCACATTTCATACACAGAAGCAATTCAAGGTGCTTATAGGTGACATTCACCAATAAGGCCCAAAAATAATATAATATTTCAGAATATTCTGAAGATAATGATACATCAGACGATATAACAAAGTACAAAAAATGTTGTTGATAGGCTTTCATTATTTCTTCAGCGCGACTAGGGCCATATTCCCTTTTTTAGATTTTATTTTTCTCAATTACGCATCTTTAATCTAACCATATCTATATTAACCTAAAAAGTGTGTAATTATAACGTGGATGAATAATAATTCAGACATTAGCAGACACAGAATTGAATGTGTCAACGCATCATGACCTCTTCAAATGACCTCAGCAGTCTTTGGTCCCCTTTTGTAATGCAGACAAGACAAAACGGATGTTATTTTCCACTTCAAGTGAGTGGCCAGGAGTGGTTCCTTCAGTGGCTCTAGAAGGTGCCGCCTTCATAAGTTCGCTTCTTGCAAGAAGGGAACTTATGTGAGGAGTGCTGATCATTAATCTTTTTGTTCGCAGGATTACTTCATGCTTTCTGTTCCACTTGCACAGACTGAGTTCAGTAAAAGAGTTTCTTACTAGCACCCTTGGCTTGGAACTTGTTGCAGAGTCCTTGGGGTTAACTCTATTACGTGTAACTTTTTTGTTTGAAGTGTTTGTAATTTTGAGATTTGCTTGTTATTGTCTGTTAAACTGTAAGTCTTGAATTGTGTTTTATACCTGCTGCTGCCTATCTTAGCAAGGTCTTCCTGAAAAATGTGTTTTGAATTTCAATGGATCGTGTAGACATGGTTTTGATTGTACAGAGGTCATTTTTTGCATCTAATAAAATGTACAAATGGAGGCTTAACCCTTAGTAGCCTGTTGCTGCTGAAGTAAAGTCATTGTGTTGCTGTTCACAGCCTCACTCAGATAAGCCGTTATAAACAACTACTTTCTTATCATTCCATCTACATAATGACTAAAAATGTACTCACCAGTTGAAGTCGTTGAAATCATTCTGAGCCACTAACCAGAAGTAGGTCCAAACGAGAAGCAGAAGGAAAGAGCTGCACACAACGATGAACCAGCCACACTCCCACTGTCGTGGAAAAAAAACAGCTTTGATTAAACTTAAAAGTAAATGACAGGATTTCATCATGTTTTAGTTCAAATAACCCAACAGAGTAACTTCATGTTCGGTAACAATGACCAAAACTCCATGCTGATATGAACACTGTCATTTCTGCACATCACACTCTATTGCAATAGCCCTGTGAGCATACTGAAGGTTATTACTTCATCAAGTCATTTAGTTGTCAGGTTTAACCCTCATTTTCCATGCTCCTGTTTGTTGTGTAGACTAGAGGTGAGTCTGTGCGGCGTTCAAGGACTCTTCCCTTCAGCAGTTAACAGGATTAAAACTAATGCCACATGATGGGTATAGGGGTACAGCATGATCCACATCCTCCTCAGAGCTCATCAGCTTTCAATCAACCTGGACTATCCACTTCCAGGAACTTATATAAAAGACTGGTAAAGGATCCGGTACAGCGAACAGAAACAGCTGCAAACATGTGGATTGGCCTAAAAATTAAAACAAAGAAAATATTAAAAACGATACAAGAAGGTAAAAAAATCTACCAAGGCAGCGAAACATTAAGCCCAGTTTTCACTCTTTTGAGGACAGGAAGATTCCTATTTTGGACCAAGAGGATTTTAACTCTCCAAAACCTACAGCAGAGTTTGGAATCTCATCCCCAGATGGTTTCACAGCAAATTCCACCTTCAGAAATGTGATCAAAACATCTCAGAGGTGAAATTGGAAAAACTAGAATCTGGTGCAAAAGTTCTTTTATGTCACTAATTCAACTTAAAAAGTCAAACTCATCTATAAGACAGACTCATTCCATGCAACGCCAGATGTTTCAGCCTTTATAATTGTAATGATTATGGCTACAGCTGATGAAAACCACACATTCATATCAGACAATTAGAATATCATGAAAAGGTTCAATAATCTAGACTCAAAGTGTCACACTCTAATCAGCTGATGAATCCAGAACACCTGCAAAGGATTCCTGAGCTTTTAGATGGTCTCTCAGTCTGAGCTGGATTACTGACATACAGTTCTTTTTCACCTGTATGAGGACCAGATCAATCTGTAAGATAACTCACATGAACAAAGCTCTTACCACAGGTTAAGAGCTACTTTGCACATTTCATTTTAAATTGAGAAAGCTTCAGAGATGAGCTGCAAAAGCCAAAATGTTCTTGGTTTGAACCTACTAGGATGCTGGATGTAAAATTTAAAGAAATCCACACCATGTCTCACTTTCCATGTAGAAAAGAGGGAATTCAGAGGGGATCACAAGTCCAGTCTCACAGAGGAGATGAAAGGTGGTGCAAGTAAAGCTGTGACCGACAGCTGGCTGAATGAAGAGTGATGAGGACGATCCTGACATGTTCTGTTACAGAGTCTTCAGGCAGAGCTGGTATTGGTTTTTAAAGCTGGGACAATCTGAAACAAAATAGGGCAGCTATTGCTGAACGGGAAGGGAGTCCACTGATTGGAGGGTGAGTAGATTACTCCCAGGCCCTGCAGGCCATGTGTTGAAGTATCCTTGGACAAGATGCTGAACCCTGAAAGTTGCCCCCTGAGTGCTGTAAGTGGGCCCTTCTCTTTGGGCAGGGGTCAAATAAAGAGAAAAAATCAACTAGAAAGTTCCTGAAGAAATTTGGAAGGGGCCTGCCAGCTGGGGCATGACATTGTAGGGTGCAGAGAACAGTATGATAGCACCCAGCTGTAGCATTATGAATAAGACAGGAGTGTGATCATACAGAACACAAACATATGGAAGTTGGTGCATTTGGGGGTCAAGCCCTTAATTATAATTTTACTCAACTTTACTAGAAGACTCAAAAAGTAACCAAAACTTAAACTTTGGTAATATCAAAACTATGAAAAAGCTGCTTCAACATGTTCGAGTCCAACATCTAATGACCCTTTTAAAGTTCAAATGACGTTTCTATGTTAAACCTGGCAAGCTATACTATATATGTAAATATATACCACAGAGTAAAATCTTTTTGTTATTGCGAGATTTCTAGACTAGTGTATTGGTACAGTAAGGTCTGGTTTGGTAACTCACAATGTAAAACAGAAATGTATAAAATAAAAGAAAAGGCACACATTCCAAAATAAGATTTGCACTGGCTGAAAGAGGTCAAAAATACCTACATTTTGAAACATAATTCATGTGTGCACCACAAAACCCCCCCTTGTTTGAGGGTTTTCTGTTGGTAATCAAGGCCTCCTCACATAGCAGGTCATGTGACCTCGAGTGTAGAGGTGAAAAAGAAAACGAGAAAAAATTCTCCTACAGCCACATTTTTTTTGCATTTTTTTGCATTCACGAACTGTGTCTCAAAACGTAGGGATTTTTTTTCAGCTTTCAGCCAGAGTAACTCTCATTCTGCTTTTAGCCCAAAACGGTGCAGAGTAGACCAAACGATCCTTTTCCACTATCACTACTGTCAACGTTTTTGGAACCCTAACCTAAAACATAGACTGTGATTTTACAACAAAGAACAAGGTATCAACAAGCTGCTTCAGATAATTACAGCCCCATGTCTTTAGACCCATTTAACCCTACAAAGACATTTCTAAGTCGAAGTGTTTTCTTTCACTGTGCCCTCAAAGAGCACAAGGTTCATCAAAAATGTGATGAAATTCTCATTGTCTTCCTATGAGGGGATTCTTTGTGTAGTTTTTTGGTAATAACGTTGCAATGGTAACTCAAAATGCCAATAAAAGTAATACCACACTTTCCCAGACCAAGCCGGGTGGATTTGGCCCAGTCCCAATACTCACACTTCCACCCTTGCACCCGTCAATTGTGCTTTCCCAGCCAGGGGTGCGAGAGCGTAGGGTGTCCTGATTCTCAAGTGCGGAAGGTGACCACGCCCCTTTTGCATCCTTGATCTGCACTTTGCAGTCTGCATCAATTTGGACTTCAGGCAAGGGTATTACCCACAATCCATTGCTGCGTGAGAATTTTGAGAAGAAGGCGGAGCAATGGCTCAAGTGACTTTTCTGTAAGTATGTATTTTCAAATGAAAGAATATTTATTTATGCTCTGAATGTTTAAAGGGGTCAGCACCTGAAATCTTCACTTTTCCACTTAAAAACATGTCTATAATGGTTTCCTAATGATTTTTCACTGGCTGAGAAGCCGATATTTAACATTGACGCGTTTGTTTAATCTTGCCTTCTTCAACCAGCTCACATGCACCCCACGAGCACGCGCACTCCAAAACCAGAACTTGAGCTCTGGCCGTATGTGTAGGCACAACGGCCTAATATAAACAAATATGAACCACAAAAAGCACAACAAAGCTCATTTCATAACGTGAAACGCATAAATTATGTCTTACCGTTGACGACTCATGTTATAATCCGTGTTACGGGAGACAAAACTCCGATCGGTTTGTGTATTCCATCTTCACAACAGCATAAGCGCCGATGCCTGGATGAGCTTGCTTTGTCCCAACTCAACAACAAACGAGGACGCCATTACGCACGAGGCGAGGCTCGGGGTCGTAAATACATGGTTACAGGTTCAGTTATAACTTTTGTTGTTTTGGAGCGAGACGCTGAAGCTACTTCCTTCCACCAATCAACGCGCTCCTCAGTCCCGCGCGCGTCCGACAGCCGAAATATTGCGGGTGAGCTCGCGAGAAAATATGGCCTTCACAATATAGGATTAAAAAATCACATTTTTAATTTATTTTTCCAATACAATTTAGTTTAATGGTCTAAAAGACTATAATAGGATGTAGATATCCACGGTATTATAGGTGCTGACCCCTTTAAGACTAAGATTTAATGTGGACAGCAATGAACTTAAATTTAGACAAATAATTGTTTGTTTGAATGTTGTTAATAAAGATTTATAAAAATTTGCACAAACAGCGACCAATGACACAATGTTCCTTGTCCCAATTGGGCAAACTCGTGTACTACGCACTTGAAGCCTTACTGCATACCTCCTCTAAGTGCACTTTACAGAAGGGCGTAGGGCGCAGTGCGAGTATTGGGATTGGGCCTCAGATGTAACAAATGGGTGAATAAGGGTGTGTGCTTCTGTTCGAGCCACATTAACTTTGACAGAAGAATAGTAAATAAACCAAGAGACCGTTTCCACCGGTGAAGAACAATAGTGGCTCCTAATGAAATCTATGGGTGTTAGTCCTTTCTCCCTATGTGTTTCAGGGGCAGGCCCCTATAAAATATAAATTATTAACATTTGTTCCTACTGCACACAGATGAACCAGGACTAATTGTGTTTAAATAATTATTAGAGACAAACAACCTGAATGTCAATAGGTCTGCATAGATCTATGAGACAGTTTCAAACCAAAACAAAAAAACATTTGATCATTTCTGTCAAAGGACTGATTTATGCAGCTTAATGTGTCACAGTAGGAATCTGTGACCACCCACACAAATGTGAGAAAAGAACACGTTTGGAATACTAAAAATCTGTCAACACACGCACGCACACACACACACACACACACACGCACACACACACACACACACACACACACACACACACACACACACACCCCGTGTGACAGTAATACTAACAAAGGCAGCTGTACGCTCATGTTTTAGCCAGGATGTGGACATCAGGAGTTCCCAGCTCACTCTGTAAACGGGCTCATTTAGAGCTGAGACCTCCAGCAGCAGTGGCTGAAGCTGCCTGATGGGTCTCTGCTGTACACATCCCATCTGACTGTGCTACTCGCGTTAATATGAAATGAACATTTCAGGGCTGGATCTGTATGTGAGGATTTCTACATATACATGCATAGTGTGCACTACGTACACATGTAAAACTAGAGAGAGAGAAATGTCAAAAACAAAGTGTGTCAACATGTTCTCGTTTATTTATACATAGCATTTATCACCTTGTATAAAAATAGATGCATCTTTACCCATAAACCTCTGCCCTGAGATGCAAGTAGGTCCAGTTTAACTGACGTTAGGAATCAAGAGAGTCAATCCAAAGAATCCTTTGCACTCAGATAAAGTGAAGTTTATCCTAATCTAGTTGGATTTTATCATTTCCAGCATCAAAGGTTGAATATAGAACAATTTAATAAAAAACTATATTTTTAAAAAGTAATACTTCTATGGGGCGTTTAGAGGTGTGCAGAGTGAATGTACAGTTTTTCCTTTAAAAGCTTTATTTAAAATAAAAAATAATCAGAATTGTATTTTGACGACACTGGGTTTATGTTTACATCTAACAGCCACTAGAGGGCACCGTTGTGGTAAAACGTCCACTTGGCTAGGTGAGGCTGGGACTGTATAAAATGGTGGATCTGACAAGTCAAGCAGCTGTTTCTGAGCCCAGAAGATGTTCTAACGGTAAATACTGTTGTAAAATAAACTTATTAGTAGAAATTAGTCCTTATCCTGTATGATTTGTCACTGGACATGGTGCTGGCTGGTCACTTCACACATCAGTAGTGAACCAACACCCTGAGGGCTGGAAATTTTGTTGTTGCAATACCACCTCTGGATGTCGCTATAGTGTCCGTGTTCCACATTCAACCTTTAATGACTCATGACCTAGCTCCAGACTGAAATATTTCCACAAAAACAGACAAAATGTCTTAGATTATAAAAAGTACACAAGAGTTGTCCAGCAGCAGACCAAACATGGAGCTTCCAGTCATTCTGTCACTCAGCTCTGTTAAAAATATCACTTTGTAACAAAAGACAAAACAATTCCTGTTACAAACATGAAATCTCATTCTAGGACACAAGTGTAAAAGCCCTCCAGTAGCCAGGTATGCTTTCAGTTCAGTCAGACAGCCTCTTTGATATTAGGTCAAGAGAAAGTGAGTCCATGATGTGGACTAGCCTTGATTCGGAAAGCAGAACCTTCTTCTTGTATTTACTTCTGGTTCTCCTGCTCCAAACGCATCTGACCATAAAGAGGAAAAGTTCTGCGGTTGGTAATGGCACATTCTGGTTTACTTCAAGTGTTCTCTGCAAAATGAAACCAAACCAGGAAACGGCTACAAATATAAGTCATGGGAACTGGTGTAGTCCATCTGGAGCCAAGTACTGATCTCCAGAGATGATGCTGCAGCCCTTGGTTGGAACCAGTGCTTATTTGAGTCTCTGTTGTCTACCATCCAGAACCAGTCAGTCCATTCTCCTTTCTCAAGATTAGTATAAGATTATCTTTTTCAGACCATTCTCTGTAAAACATAGAGATGGTTGTGGGTTCAAATCCCAGTAGATCAGCAGGTTCTGAAACACTTACACCAGCCGGGCTGGGACTAACAACCATGTCCCATTCAAGTCAGCTCCTTTCTTCTTCAATCAATCAATCAATCAATCAACCTTTATTTGTATAGCGCCTTCCACACCCGTTACAGGAGGCCAAGGCGCTGAGAACAACATAAAATCATGATAAAATGAAATATTAAAGCATCGAACAATAGAAAAAAATACATAAAAGCATAAAAACATAAAAGCATGAAAACATAATAGCATAAAAACAGGCAGACATCATTCGTTCTCTGGAAACGCTAGATGAAAAAAAAAGGGTTTTCAGCCTACTCTTAAAAACTGGCAGAGATGTAGACAGCCTAATTAGCCTTTCGCCGGCCCCGCCCCCAGAACGGCTATTGTCCAATCACACATCATAGCAACCGTTACTATCCGACAGCTCCAAACAAAATGATGAATCTAAGACTAATTTACTACTAAGCATTAGCCTCGATAGTAGTCGTGTCTCCTTCATTTCCCTTCAGAACCTCCTCATCGAGCTCAACCAGCAAGCATGAGTGCTCCCCCCGCCCGCGGCTGGGTGGAGGTCCGCCTCCCAGACTATCCAAGACCCTTTTAGATAAGACACACCGTGCCGGCAAATCAGCGAAATATTACCTCAACTGTGTGTCTTATAAACGCACATTAAGCCTTGGCCCAACAGCGGGTGGTGTCATGATCACGTGATGAATTAATGCGGAGCTCCGGCCGGGAACTATATTGAAAATAAAAGTAAACACGGGCATAAAAAGTTACATTTTATAAACTCAGCTGAGATGATAAACTGAGCGATGCAGAGCTTTTCTCCGTTAGAGCTGCTTGCAGCTCAGATCATCTGACATCTGACAGCTCACAGGGACACCGCGTCGCCACGCCACCGCTCCTCGGATCCACGCGTCCCCGGACGCCGGACCTTCTCCCAAACTCCAAACTCCTTGTTCCCTGCTATGCTTCGCTCAGCGGAGCCGACACTAATATATCCCTCCACTGCATACTGTAACCCTTTTGCCTCGATCTGGATGACATTGAGGACGAATTGCTCCAAAAAATGTCGCTGACACGCATCTGTCTACTGCTTTCCATCGCGGAAATCTGTGGAGCTGCAGTATTTGATCCACTTATTGTCGGAGTTGGCAACAGTAACTAGGGGGGGCGGGGCTCGGCGAAAGGTCAATTGACGGTGGCAGCTGGTTCCAGAGCAATGGCGCTAAGGCTGAGAAAGCCCGGTCCTTCTTGATTCTGATGCTCGGTTTGAGCTTCAGCAGCCTGGCCTACCAGACTCTCCCTCTGTCTATTTTACACAGAGGACGAGTCTGGACACTCAGAGGCAGCGAGCACCATGAGGGGCGGGACTAGCCAGCTCAAAAATAACCAATCAGAAAAAAGGCAGAAATGACGACTATCATGTGACGCTGTAGTTTTTTAGCGGTAGTCAAAGATGGCCTCTGGCGTTCACGTGAATGATACTTGTCGTCTTTATAGTAAAGACTTAAGAATCCAAGGAGTCATAACCAAATCTGTATTAATATTCAAACGAAAATTACAAGACAGGACAGTTTTCAACAGACTAGTAAAGGTGACACCACGACCACAACAGGGTTTGAATACATCCCCATTTTCTTGTCAACAAGCGGCGCCAGCTGGTAAATTAAACTTTTTCCAAGTTTGTAGCACAGCGCAAACATCTTTCTTTAGGAGAAAGGCTTTCAGCGCTGATTCTTGTTGTGGTTTTAAAGACATGTCCAAGTCATTTAGAACAGAGGAAAGAGCTGCAACGAGTACTGCCTTACTTTAGTCTATACAGCACAGACAACATTTATTTGAGTATAGCATCTATGTTTCATAGTGACTCTTACCTTGGAGCTGTTGTCTTGGGAACGCTGGTAGCGTTTCCAGCGGCAACCATAGATCCCAGTGACAGCAGACAGAAAGACCTGCTTCTCATAGACCTGTAAGGGTTGGTGCTTCACCATGCTCCTTCAGCCTCAAGCACCACCAGTCCGTTAACATGCCACACACCACTGGGATCTCTGAGCAACACAAGAGGTACGTTATAAAAAACAATGTCTCCACTGGTTACAGTTAAATACTATATCTGTGACTTCAACTGCAAAAACAAGTCAACACATGACCCCACAGTGACTCCTGTCTGGGACAGACATAATGACATGCTGCATGTTGAATAGTCACTGAGTCTGCCTCAGTCTATCGGAGGACTTATGGTGGTGGAGAAATGTTATCAGTAGTCAGGAAACCATGATTACCTCACAGTCAGGTAAAAACATCTTGTGTGAAAATATAAAGTAGTTTTGGGCTTCACAGAGACAGTTTAGACATTTACTATCACAATAATAATAAATATGGAACTGATACAAATTGTTTTCTCATTCAGGCCGTCCATGAAAAAGAAAACCTTTGACTTATCCTGCAAACAGTATGTCAACCTGTTTCTTAACATTTAGACTTTTTGACATTTAGAGTTTAGTTTTGACATGTTGTCATTCATGTTTTATTTGACGTGGCACAGTGAGGCTGTTGCACATTTTCCAGGAGGAACGGACAAGCAGGTCTTTATTTTAGACAAGGTGAAAGACAACTTTCACCATGAGTCTAGCCTGCAGAGAGGAGCTGCTAGTGATGGAAGTCTCAATGAAAGCATACAGGGATTAAAGCCAAAATGGTATAGCTAAAAGGACAGGTGTGGAGAGATGAAGCTAACACACCTTGGATGCACATTTGGCTTTTAGATTACAGATCAACAGAGACGTTATGACAGCAGGTTCAGTGGTGAGTGAATTAACAGCAGAGGAGTCTCATGCAGACATAGTTTATACAGGAATGCATCATTTCTGCTACAGCCTGACAAAGTGAAATTATCATCAAGAACAGCTGCAGACAGAATAACATACATAAATATGAATGTGTGTTCATGGATGATATGATTATGACACACTTTGAGAGCTAATACAGAAGGCAGCTCAATGTTCAGAATGCTGCAGCATCAGCATCCTGACAGTGAGCAGAAAAAGCCGGTCTCTCAACAGTTAACAGGAGGACACGGACTAACAGGTGCTGGTGTGTAACCAAAGAAAGGCTGCATAATGGAACACACCTCTAACCTGCTGCTTTTCTTCTATTTTCCCATTTATGTGTTTTTGACAAGCATTAATTAAAATGACCAGAGCGATAATGGCCTGTTTCCTGGTCAACAAGCTCTAACTAAACAAACTGCTCCTTTGTTTTTATCTCTGAGGATAAAACACAGCATGGCAGGAGAGCGAGAACAAGCAGGAGGTGTTTACAGCGAACATTCTCATTGTAGGTCACAAGACTTAACAAGCAGCAGCATGAAAAGGTGATAGAACAAAAAGATTTTACCTTTTTTTGCCAAGATGGCAGCGTGCATGGGCTTTTGCTCTTGGATCGTGCAGTTATTTATGTTTTTATGTTCATCTGTGAGACTTCTACCCACTATACTCAAATACTACTGGACATGGTTTTAAGATGCACATTGCTAGAACAGAAGAAGCCTTGTGCTTGTACAACATCCTGACCGAGGTAGCGAGACCACTGTGAGCTCTATAGACAAACTCTAGCATGCTAACAAACAATAATAATAGTAATCAACTAAAAGCTAAGCTTGTGAGACCATCTGCTGGTGCGGTTGGCCCTGGGTTCCTCCTAATGCAAGACAATGCTAGACCTCATGTGGCTAGAGTGTGTCAGCAGTTCCTGCAAGATGAAGGCATTGATGCTATGGACTGGCCCGCCTGTTCCCCAGACCTGAATCCAACTGAGCACATCTGGGACATCATGTCTCCTCCATCCACCAACGCCACGTTGCACCACAGACTGTCCAGGAGTTGGTGGATGCTTTAGTTCAGGTCTGGGAGGAGATCCCTCAGGAGACCATCCACCACCTCATCAGGAGCATGCCCAGGCGTAGGGAGGTCATACAGACACGTGGAGGCCACACCCACTACTGAGCCTCATTCTGACTTGTTTCAAGGACATTGCATCAAAGTTGGATCAGCCTGTAGTGTGTTTTTACACTTTAAGTATTTAATAAGAATATTTCATTCATTCAGATCTAGGATGTCTTATTTTTGTGTTCTCTTTATTTTTTGAGCATTGTAGTTACCAACATGCAATTATTTTACTTTAATAAGTAAAGTTTATTTATAAAGCACTTATCACAGAAAGAAAATTCAGTGATTCACAAAGATCAATAAAAACAAAATTATTAAACAGCAAAAAATACCATAAAATAAATGAAAGATAATTAAAACAGAAAAAGGTGATTATACAGATGGAAAAAATAACTTACAGATTTACGTAAAAGCAGCTTTAAACAAAAGGGTCTTCAGCTGCTTTTAAAAGGTGTCCAGACTGTCAATATTACGTTCTCTTTCATTTTTGAGCATTGTAGCATTGTACCACTAGGCCATCGGAGCTGTTCGCCCCGGGACTGGGAGATCGGGGTTCAAATCCCGGTCGGGTCATACCAAAGACCTTGAAAAAATGGGACCCAATGCCTTCTCGCTTGACACTCAGCATTAAGGGGTTGGATTGGGGGGTTAAACCACCAAATAGTTCCCGAGCGCGGCCACAGCTGCAGCTCACCGCTCCCCACCATGGGGATGGGTCAAATGCGGAGATGTAATTTCACCATTGTGTGATGAATAGCTACTTGGGACTTTAAGGATAAAGGAAGTTCATTCCAAAGTCGGGGTGCAACAGCCTGGTTTATATCTGGTCTTTGGAACTTCTAGAATATTCTGGTTTGTGGACCTGAGGGCTCGGGTTGGAGCATAAGGCTTTAACAGTTCAGTAATATAAGGAGGAGCTTGGCCATGTAGAGCCCTGAAAGTTCTAGTCAGGAATCTAAAGTTAATGGGGAACCAGTGCAGAGACATCAGAATACTATGACCACCATCATCATTATCATCACCATGACCTTCTTCATCATCATCATCATCATCATCATCATCATCATCACCATCATCATCATGACCATCACCACCACGACCATCATCATCATCACCATGACCTTCATTATCATCATAACAATCATCACCATCATCATGACCATGACCTTCTTCATCATCATCATCATCATCATCATCATCATAACCATCATCACCATCATCATGACCATCACCCATCATCATCATGACCATCATCATCATCATCATGACCATGACCTTCATCATCATCATCATCATCATAACCATCATCACCATCATCATCATCATCATGACCATGACCTTCATCATCATCATCATAACCATCATCACCATCATCAACATGACCATCACCCATCATCATCATGACCATCATCATCATCATCATGACCATGACCTTCATCATCATCATCATCATCATAACCATCATCACCCATCATCATCATGACCATGACCTTCATCATCATCATAATCATCATCATCATAACCATCATCATGACCATCATCATCATCATCATGACCATGACCTTCATCATCATCATCATAACCATCATCACCATCATCATCATCATAACCATCATCACCATCATAACCATCATCATCATCATCATTATCATCATCATAACCATTATCATTATCATCATCATAACCATCATCATCATCATCATCATAGGGCTGGGCGATATGGACCCAAACTTATATCTTGATATCTTTTAGCTGAATTCCAATATATATCTCAATATTTTTCCTCCTGTAAAATGTTTACAAGGTAAGGAGTTACCTCCACCAACTCTCCTCAGCACCACTCCCCCCTCACTCCCCCCTCTCAGTTACACCGGACCAGGTGAGGAGAGAACTGAGGCGGCGTAAGAGCAGAAAATCAGCAGGTTCTGATGGAATCAGCCCCAGACTGCTCAAAGACTGTGCTGACCAGCTGTGTGAAGTGGTCACACACATGTTCAACCTGAGCCTTCGACTGGAGCAGGTCCCCATCCTGTGGAAGACCTTCTGTGTGGTTCCAGTCCCCAAAACATCACATCCCAGGGAACCAGATCATTACAGACCTGTCGCCTTGACCTCCCACCTGATGAAGACTATGGAGAGACTCATCCTCACCCATTTACGTTCAGTGGTGACCCCAGAAATAGACCCACTTCAATTTGCATACAAACCAAACATGGGGGTGGAGGACGCCCTCATCTACCTGCAGCACCGGGCTCTGAATCACCTTGAGATGCAAAGGAGCACTGTGAGGATCATGTTCTTCGACTTCTCCAGTGCCTTCAACACCATCCAGCTGTGTCTACTGCAGCAGAAGATGAGGGGTGCAGGAGTGGACGAACATCTGACCTCATGGATCACCAACTACCTCACCAACAGGCCACAGTACGTGAGGCTGCACAACTGTACGTCTGAGGTGGTTGTGTGCAGTACTGGAGCTCCGCAGGGTACAGTGCTCTCACCCTTTCTCTTCACCTTCTACACCTCGGACTTCACCTACAACACCAGCAGCTGTCACCTCCAGAAGTTCTCTGATGACTCGGCCATCGTCGGCTGTGTGTCTGAGGGGGACGACCAGGAGTACAGGTCAGTCATCATGGACTTTGTGGACTGGTGTGAGCGTAACCACCTTCGCTTGAACACCAGTAAAACAAAGGAAATGGTGATTGACTTCCAGAGAAACACTCCTCCTCACTCACCAGTAAACATCCAGGGAGCAGACATTGAGGTGGTGGACACCTTTAAGTACCTGGGTGTTCACCTCAACAGAAACTGAACTGGTCCCACAACACAGATGCTCTGTATAAGAAGGGCCAAAGCCGCCTCCATCTCATGAGGAGGCTGAGGTCCTTTGGAGTTAAATCCCAGCTGCTAAAATCCTTTTATCACTCTGTTGTTGGCTCTGTTATTCATTCTGCTGTGGTCTGCTGGGGTGTAGGCAGCTCTGACCGAGACAGAAAGAGACTGAACAAGCTAGCTACCAAAGCTAGCTCGGTTCTGGGCTGCCCACTGGATTCTGTTGAGGAGACGTGTGAGAGGAGGATGCTGGGGAAGATGACCTCCATCTTAAGAAACCCCTCCCACCCACTGCACTCCACTGTGGAGGTCATGGACAGCTCCTCCAGAGGTAGACTGAGACATCCCAGATGTAAAACAGAACTCTACCGAAGATCTTTCATGCCCTCTGCAGTAAGAGTGTAGAACTCCTCAGCTTAAAGGGTGAGTAACACCATGGGCGGAGACTTATTCCAAGCAGACTTCCTGTTAGAAAAATACCTGCAAAAAAGGCGTCACCTGGAGGACCGAGAGAACGGTACTGAGGCAATGATTGACAGCACCAACCTTAACCCCCCCATGTGGGCCCTCGAAGTTTCCCAGTCGGAAAAACGAGTCAGCTGGAGTCCAGTGCAGCACAGCCACGTAGTAAGGTAGAGAAAACGTCACCCTGCAGCGATACAGCAATCAGCAGTGGCTGATTCTAAATCAGTGTGGAGCAGAGTTTTAACCTGAAGATGGAGATAGAATTATGGTTTTGGACTGTAATATTAAATTTTAACTAAGTTGCACTAAACTGCCAAAATAATGATTACACACGTCTACAGCACTATTAAACACTCATCTATACAGGTTATCAGGTTATCCTCTTGAGTGATGGTGCTGCTGTAACAAGTGAATTTCACCACTGTGGGATCAATAAAGTCTATTCTATTCTATGACCGAGCTTCTCACCCTATCTCTAAGGGAGAGCCCAGCCACCCTGCAGAGAAAACTCATTTCAGCCACTTGTATCCTTGATCTCGTTCTTTCGGGCAGCAGTAGCTCAGGAGGTAGAGCGGGTTGTCCAGTAATCGGAAGGTTGCAGGTTCGACCCCGGCTCCGGCCAGAGAGTGCTGCTGTGTGTCCTTGGGCAAGACACTTAACCCGCTTTGCCTGCTGGTGGTGGTCGGAGGGACTGGTGGCGCCAGTGCTCGGCAGCCTCGCCTCTGTCAGTGCGCCCCAGGGCAGCTGTGGCTACATCATAGCTCATCCCCACCAGCGTGTGAATGGGTGAATTTAGTTTGTTTGTGTTGTGAAGCGCCTTGGGGGGTTGTAGAACCCTAAGAAGGCGCTATACAAATACAGGCCATTTACCATTTACCATTTCGGTCACTACCCAAAGCTCGTGACCATAGGTGAGTGTAGGAACGTAGATTGAACCGTAAATCGAGAGCTTTGCCGTCTGGCTCAGCTCTCTCTTCACCAAGACAGACCGGTACAACGCCCGCATCACCGTAGACACAGCACCAATTCACCAATCAATCTCCTGATTCATCGTTCCCTCACTTGTGAACAAGACCCCGAGATACTTATGTGTGTATTATATACATAATTATTATTATGTTATTGTGAAACTGTTTCTGTTGTTTTTGCCCTGGCCTTCGTTCCCGTTAATCAAACTGTGTAAAACTTATCCTGGTCTTTGTCTCTGGTCACGAGGTCCACGCCTGGCTAGGTTCCTTTGCTACTCTTACCATTTTTACCCATTTAAAACCTGAAATCTGGATAAAATATTTGAAACAAAACTATTGTTTAATGTTAATAACAACTATCTAATAATGGGTTTTATTTTATATTATTATGTAAAATCATCATCAGAACCAGTCCTGGTCCACTCAGCCCTATCCCTCCTCCAGTGGCTTTAGGCCACTTTCCTCTCATTAATCTGACGGTCACCTGAGAGGATTTTATGACTCTTCCTGCTTACTAGCCGGCTTTCCGGTCAGTGGGAGCAGGACTACAGAACAGCATTCCTGCAGTTGAGCTCACAGCAGTTCCAACTAAGAACTAATCCTCAAAGTCTCCGCCCACCAACCATCACAGAACCTCTTCCAGACCCGTCTATTATTAACCGTCCTCTCAGTCACGGTCACCTCTGTTCGGCAATGCTCTCCACCATGAATCTTATGAACCTATGAATTAATGATATCCTTAATGTCTGACTGATCCAGACAAGAATAAAGCTTCACCACAAACACCATCTCCACAGAGGAAGCACAAGAAGAGCTTGAGCAGCTCCAAAGCCAATGAGATTAGCAGATGTCCAGCTTTTGATGTCAGCCTAGTGAACGGAGGGGAAGGGGACCAGGGACCCTGCTCTCCTGACCAGCACCCCACCAGCAAGGCAGCTGTGGGAGGCATTCCAAGTTATCTACGCATGACAGATATATTAATGACGCTTTACCGAGGTCAGCCTGCTGATGAGGGGGGGGGGGGGGGGGGGGGGGGGGGGGGGGGGGGGGGGGCTGTGTCTGCAAATCACGCATGAGAGAATCAAAAAGGCAGAGCATCACAAGTAAACTTCAGTCTCTTTGCTTTATAGGCATAATGATGTCAGCCATGAAATCATTTACCAGAAAAAACTTCACCTGAGGAGCTACAGAATAGAACCTACATGATGTCATCGGTGTGCCGTCAGGGCCAGCAAGGTCTTCTCTGCTGGCCCCAACATGATTAGACTCACCTGAAACCTTCATCTACAACCTAATGCTTCTTCAATTTAATTGGATTAATTTACTTCCAATATTTTTTCTTTTTAGGGAACATTTTACTTGGCTGTGCCACATCCTGTACATCTCTGTGGATTTTCAATGTTTTGTTCAATCAGATTTTAGTCTCAGTGTTACCAGGGGGAGTCTAATCTGCCCAGTCTTCAGAATCAGTACAGCAGGCCTTCGTTAGTTAGACTGTATAGCAGAGGATCTGTTTTGTAACCAATCAGCTTTCAGATTCCCCTCCCTGGACCTTCCAGCTGGCTAATGGTCATGGCTCATCGTCAGGGGATTTCTGTTCTCCAACTGGAAGGTCAGAGCAAAGCTATCAACAAGCAAGTTTTGCTAGCATAGCACGTCCCCAGTGATGCTGATGGAGAAGGAGAACTGGATTTGGTGTCAGGAGATAATAAAGTTCTATTTTCAAGTCATCCATTCTCTTCCGCTTATCCAGAGTCGGGTCGCGGGGGCAGTAGCCTAAGAAGAGAGGCCCAGACTTCCCTCTCCCCAGCCACTTGGGCCAGCTCCTCCGGGGGAATCCCAAGGCGTTCCCTGGCCAGCCGAGAGTCATAGTCCCTCCAGCGTGTCCTGGGTCTTCCTTTGGGTCTCCTCCTGGTTGGACGTGCCCGGAAAACCTCACCAGGGAGGCGTCCAGGAGGCATCCTAACCAGATGCCCAATCCACCTCAACTGGCTCCTCTCGATGTGGAGGAGCAGTGGGTCTACTCCGAGCCCCTCCCGGATGACCGAGCTTCTCACCCTATCTCTAAGGGAGAGTCCAGACACCCTACAGAGAAAACTGATTTCAGTTGCTTTTATCCGTGATCTCATTCTTTTGGTCACTACCCAAAGCTCGTGACCATAGGTGAGGGTAGGAACGTAGATTGACCAGTAAATCCAGAGCTTAGCCTTCCGGCTCAGCTCTCTCTTCACCACGACAGACCGGTACAACGCCTGCATCACTGCAGACGCAGCACCAATCCACCTATCGATCTCACGCTCCATCTTTCCCTCACTCGTGAACAAGACCCCGAGATACTTAAACTCCTCCACTTGGGGCCGGACTTAGTCTCAGATTTAGAGGAGCTGATTCTCATCCCAGCAGCTGTACAATGCTGCCAACCCTCACAAAATGAGCGTGAGACCCACACATTTGTTTGTCTTTACACACTCACACCACATTTCCAATTTCTCACACTGAAAAAACAAATAGTTCATCTGACCTACCCACTGCATTGTGCTAGTGTACACACTTCCCTATGGTGGGTTGGGCACCTTGCTGAAGGTAAACACCAGGGGCCTCATTTCTAAAGCTTGCTTACACACAAAACGGGGTCTGAAAACTGCGTAAGGGACTTTCCACACAAACTCTCTGATTTATAAAGAAACACTTGATGGAAAAATGTGGCAACTTTGAGCAAACTTTAGACCTGGAGTAAGAACATTTTGGAAATGGTGAGATGGTAAAGTGTTTCATTTAGGACACATTTTCAGACTTGTAGACACTCGCGCACACACACACACACACACACACACACACACACACACACAAAGCCGACAATCAGAGACATTGATGCATCAGGCTCCCTTCAGCTACTCACCAACCCTCTAAACCTATAATGACACAAGTAACATGGCTCTTAACACTAGAACTCCCAAGGCAGTCATTTTGACACTTTCCCTTTTTTTATATGCAATGACTTTATTTAGAGCAGGGGTCTCAAACTCAATTTAGCTGGGGGCCGCTGGAGGCAGTCTCTGGGTGAGGCTGGGCCGCATCAGGTTTTCCACAAGAAAAGCAATGTTAAAAACATTTCAATCTTCTCAAATCTCAATTTTTATTTAACACAAAATAAGATGAAAAAATATACTAACATATTAAGAATGAATAAGAAAATGAATCAGTAATGAATAAATAAAATAATTAGATTTCTCAGTGACTATTTGGTTTATTCAGACTTCGATATATGCTGTATTCAGATTTAAATGTCTTCTTAAGGGTAAGAAGCTCATCTACACCCTACATCTCATATACCTCAGCAACACCCAATCCCAACAAAAAGCTGCTAAATATCGAGAAAAACACGCAGTAGCGACAATGCTAAAGGATCCTATCAATAAAAGCAGCCGTTCAAATTAAAGCACAGACTCTCATACTCGGACGCCACATTCCCGTAATTTATGATTTGTGCTGTATTACTTCATGTGCTTCCTGACCGCGTAGGTTAGACGTGTAAACTCAACATCAAGCGATTCTATTGCCTGACAGGATTTTTGTTGAGAACGCAGAGCGCTGGGACGAATCTCAGCCAGCCAGGCAGGAGGAAAACACTCCAGGGCAACGCTGCTGTAACTTTCACTCAGAAAAATGTTTGCTTGCATCAAGCTTGGTCGATGTCCCGCCCCCAAGAGCCACATACCTCACTGTGATTGGTATGTTCATTCAGCTACGCACACAGAACTGTAAAGAGCCCTACATATAAAACTGGCGAGCCACACTGACGTTAAATTTTCATATTAAGGTGGGGACCACAAATTATCTTCCTGCGGGCCGTGAGCCTGAGTCCCCTGCTCTAGACGAATCTTACATTGTCCTGGATTACTGATTTTTTGTATTTTTGCGTATCATTTTTTTCCATGTTATTATTATGGAATATGCTTGTTTTTGTCTTTGTCTCCCACAAACCATCAGTCTGGCGGCTCTTTTGTTTACATGGTAAATTTTCCCCACGGATGACAGACAGTGACACTGTTGCTAAGCAACCAACTTTCCAGCTCGCATGTTCATACTCCGTGTAAAATATCTGCTAAAATGATTTTTAGAAGAACGTTCTCAGTGACACAAGCATTAGAAATGATGCTGCTTTGGGCGAAGAGGGGAAAGCTCAGCTGGTCAGTAATGCAGCTGAGACAGCAACGTGAAAGACAAACACCCCTGTAGCAAACAATGGAGAAACTTATTTCCAAGGTTTGGATTACAATTATAGTTTCTCACTGTATTATTAGGTTTACATATTGATGATACGTTCACTTATGTTAGTGCACTCCCCTGCACCATAGTGCCGCTTTTATTGATCATATCAATGATTTTTGACATCTTAGGCGCCATAGGACCACTTTTTAAAATGTTTTTATTTATTTATTGATATCGGCTGATCGCTGCGCGGCTCCAAAGCTCACCGCTGTAGCAGCGCGGTGCTGCTCCAAGAAAATAAAACATTTTTTCGTGCCAGACTCGACCGGGTTGCCATTTATGGTAGAATGTGGGTGTGTCGGAGGCGTGATGTGATCCAGAAACACCTGAGCATATTTCTAGAACAGGTGTGATTTCTAAAACAGAAAGTGCATGGAGCGGGGCATAAGCAGATTTTTATAGGTTGGAAAATGAGTTTGTGTAACATTTTTTTCTGCTGAACTTGTGTTCGCAAAGTTTTATATAAATGAGCAGCCCAGTCTTGTTTTTCATCACCACGGACAGCAGCGTTATACAGCGTGCCCCGTGATCATCCATGCATCAACTGTTGTTGTTAAACTTAATTGTCCATCCTGCTTTTGGTTAAGCAAGCTGCATGTGGTAGTAACAGAAGCTTTTCTGGCAGGGACCTTGTTTGTGACCGTGCTACGTGCAGTATATGCTTTATTTACTGTTTTTGGAGCTTGGATCTTTCCCTCTGCATGTGGAGCTCCCCGTAGAGACACTAGTTTAATGACACTGAACTCGCAGCAGACTGAGGATGGTGAGAGCAACACCACAAACAGGTGGGGTGAGCAGGGTGAGAGACGCCCCACAGGTGTAGCAGTTGAGGTTAAGTGCAAGCAGGACACGCACTGACGCTGTTTAATAAACTATTCCTGGCATTATAATAATATATATGAGTTAACACTGGTATCCTGTCCTTTCTTTGATCTATTTTGAACACTGACCACAACTAGTAACTGGGAAATCCACTGATGCATCCATGCTGCTCAGTACCAAAGCTGAACTGATGCTGCTTATTTACCAAAACAACAAACCAGCTGGGCAGAGCTTACTGTTGAATGCATGAGCGTGCAGAACACAGAAGTCACAAAGTCTAATCAAGCTGCTGTTATTGACTTGTTGGTGTTTATAATAACAAAATCTATCTGCAGGGCTTTAGGGCCATGCAGGGCTGGAATTTTATTCATGGCATAGATTCAACAAGGTACTGGAAACATTCTTCAAAGATGTTGGTCCATATCGACATGATAGCATCATTAAGTTGCTGCAGATTTGTCGGCTGCACATCCATGATGCGAATCTCCCGTTCCTCCACATCCCAAAGGTGCTCTATTGGATTGAGATCTGGTGACTGTGGAGGCCAGTTTGAGTCCAGTGAACTCATTAGCTACGTTTACATGGGCACAAGTAATCGGAATGAATGCCCTATCGCAGGGGTGCCTAATCCTGGTCCTGGAGGGCCGGTATCCAGCAGGTCTTAGTTTTAACTCTGCTTCAACACACCTGATTTCAATCAACAGATGATTAGCAGGCTTCTGCAGAGCTTGGTGAGCTGCTGCACAGGTGATTCAACCACTGAATCAAGTGTGTTGGAACAGAGAAACCACTAAAATGTGCTGGATACAGGCCCTCCAGGACCAGGATTGGGCACCCCTGCCCTATCGGATCAAAAATTCGTCATGTAAACATGTCAATCGGAATATTCTGATCCGATTCGGCCTGATCCGAATGAAATTTCATTCCGATTGAGAGAGGTGGTTTTGTCCGATCGTCAATCCGATTGGCGTCCATGCACAACCATTCGGATCGTTGGGGTAAAATAATGCCCACTGTGCATGTGTGCAACTGCAGCATGACCTCTTTTCGCATCTGCGCATGCTCAGGACAGATCGAAAACATGGTGGGCGGTAAACAGAAGTGCTCTGTTGCAGACGCTATTTTTTACTGGAAATACTACGTGAGCTCAATATTACCGAATGTCTCGATGGCCGAACGGCTAAAAATGCCGAGTTATACACTCAAGTGCATCTAAAGATGCAGGAAGTGGGAATTCACCGAAGCTAGAGAATAAGCAAATAAAATGCAAGGGAAAAGACGTGCGGACAAGATGGCGTTTGTTTACAATTTCTCTTCCGGGAAAGACAACTGTGCAGGTGCAAGCTATGGTGCGTGCATCGCGGCGTGATCGGATCATTCCAGTTAGAGTCTATGTAAACAGAGATTTGGGATTTCCGATCAACCAAGAATTGAATCGGATTGGAGAAATTTGGCGCATGTAAACGTAGCTACTGTCATGTTCAAGAAACCAGTCTGAGATGATTCCAGCTTTATGACATGGAGCATAATCCTGCTGGAAGTAGCCATCAGAAGATGGGTCCACTGTGGTCATAAAGGGATGGACATGGTCAGCAACAATACTCAGGTAGGCTTTGGCGTTGCAATGATGATCAATTAGTACTAAGGGGCCCAAAGTGTGCCAAGAAAATGTCCTCCACACCATTTTGGTGAGCCTGTGTGAATTGTAGCCTCAGTTTCCTGTTCTTAGCTGACAGGAGTGGCACCCGGTGTGGTCTTCTGCTGCTGCATTGAGTTGCCACCATGTGATTGGCTGGTTAGTCATTTGTGTCAACGAGCAGTTGGACAGGTGTACCCAATAAAGTGGCCAGTCAGTGTGTGTGGGTTGATTACTCTGAGGGTGCTGAAGGTGCCGACTGTGTGACGCCGATACTGTCAGCAATTCAAGGTAAAAAAAAACATTGCTACGCTGTGTATTAAACAAGCAAAAAAACAATGAACGTGGTCATAATGTTTTACATTTAGCAGATATGTGTTCAACTGGTTCTAATACGTACATGTCTATTCATGTAATGGTTTGTGTCTCATCTGAAAACAAAAGACTATTTTGAGAAGAAATTACGTTGTTTTGAATGTAGAGTTTGATTTTGCAGGAGAATCGAAGGTTTTGCCCATTGTGTGTGTGTGTGTGTGTGTGTGTGTGTGTGTGTGTGTGTGTGTGTGTGTGTGTGTGTGTGTGTGTGTGTGTGTGTGTGTGTGTGTGTGTGTGTGTGTGTGTGTGTGTGTGTGTTTTGGATTAGTGTGTAGAGTTCTGACAATATGAGGCATGCTTTCAGAAAATGTGTGAACTATTGGTAAAAACTAATGGGATTTATGCTGCGAAGAGGTGGCGGCAGCCTCACAGAACCAGCGTCTGCTCACGGCAACATCAAAGCAACGTACCTTTGGAATTCACAAAGATTTACGTCTGAAACTATCTACGTCTGCCATATGCTTGCAAATTATGCCGCCGTCACTATAGCATCTGATCTCTGTACATTGTCGTGGCTAATGTTAAAAAAGTTATTGTTTTCCAATAGATTCATTAAATGTTTATTATTAGCAGTTATCACTCCTTGAGCATGGTTAAGACTGGCCTTCCTGCATCTGAGCACTTATAAACAAGCAAGGTATCATAATTTAAAATTCATAAGGTAGTCAGATAGTCTAACCAACATTGTTGATATTTAATGCTTTTGTTGCTGTTTTGGTTGCCTCCACAATTTAAAAAAGTCATTCTGACGCGTTTTTCCCTTTTCGTCCAATAGTCGGTGTAAAAGTAAATCATAGGCTTATTTTTACTAACACTTGACTGATGACGACGTACTTCTTCATGCCATAGTCACATGCTTTTGAGTGACCGTGTTCTTCTCCAAGGGGTTCTCAAACGTTAATGTCAGCGGTGGGTCTCCTTCGGTTGGTAGTCCATGGCAGCTTCCACACCCAGTGCAGCTGTGGCTACATTGTGGCTCATCGTGTGCTTGGATGAATGACTGTTGTGTTGTAAAGCGCCTTGGGGGGTTCTAGGACTATAGAAGAGGCTATATCAATACAGGCCATTTGTCAGCTTCATTTTACTCTTGTCTGAGTTTGTGATGTATGATCATATTTAGCCTTAAATGCAGTTAGACATTTAGTTATAGTTAAATAACTAAATGTTAATATTTAGTTATAACCTTTAGTTTTAATTTTCTTATTTTTATGAATACTATCTACTAGCAGTAGACGTAGCAGGATTCATGGACGTAAGCTTCCAACCCTGTGGAGAAGAGAGTAATCCCATAAGGAGCGCGCAGGCAGCACTCACCTCCCCTCCTCTGCGGACTGGTTCCGTCTGTCTCACCGCTGATGATCAAGTCACAAAGCTCTCATATGGACCGAAGCTCCATTCACACTTTAAACCTTCAGAAACCAGCTGAAAGGTCCCGAGCGGTACTTTTATGGATGTACCCGCGCGCGCGTCCCACGCGCAGAGCGGAGAGCTGCTGCGTCCAGCCGCCGACAGACACAAACCTTAGTAAAGAAATAAAGTATCTCCCCTCGAGTAAAAACGAGCCTCCCTAAACCATCTCACCAGAGCTGTAATCTGTGTGGCGCGGCGTGGGCGGAGTTAACGACTACACAGTAAAACACCCCCCAGATTTAACCACAGAGGGAGGAGCCTTGCTCTAGACCTCAGCACACCTGGTTCAGGTTGACTGCTGTTGCACCTGTTCATAGGGTTAGGGTTATTGTTTACATCTGGTCCTTATCAGTCAGATTCAGATTAAATCTCACTTTCATTTGTGGCTCTTAACCGCAGTTTAGATATTCGACTTTTATAAAGTTCATGTTTGGACTTTCCTAAAACCAACCACGGACAAAACACGGACAGGTGGGTTTTGCTCACATTTGGAGTGTTAATATTAATTTTATAATTTTAATGACTTATTAGGTTCAACTAATTACTGCCTTTATTATGAGAATAGAAATGATAACAAAAGGTTAGTCATGAAATAGTCTCATAAAAATCTTGTTGACTGAAATCATTTCCCTTTGGCTAAAACAATGCCGGGGAGTCAAGACAAGGGCCGAAATCGTCAAGTTAATTTACATTTATTATTTAAAAAAGCTACATTTCTTTTGTTAGTTGTTTTTTAATTACACTGCTTGAAAATAAGTATATTAGAAAAAATGTGATCATAAAAATATTTAAAATGTCCATCCATCCATCCATTTTCTGCCGCTTATCCGGAGTCGGGTCGCGGGGGCAGCAGCCTAAGGAGGGAAGCCCAGACCTCCCTCTCCCCAGCCACTTGGGCCAGCTCCTCCGGGGGAATCCCAAGGCGTTCCCAGGCCAGCCGAGAGACATAATCTCTCCAGCGTGTCCTGGGTCTTCCTTTGGGTCTCCTCCCGGTTGGACGTGCCCGGAAAACCTCACCAGGGAGGCGTCCAGGAGGCATCCTAATCAGATGCCCGAGCCACCTCAACTGGCTCCTCTCGATGTGGAGGAGCAGCGGGTCTACTCCGAGCCCCTCCCGGATGGCCGAGCTTCTCACCCTATCTCTAAGGGAGAGTCCAGCCACCCTGCGAAGAAAACTCATTTCGGCCGCTTGTATCCGCGATCTCATTCTTTCGGTCACTACCCAAAGCTTGTGACCATAGGTGAGGGTAGGAACGTAGATCGACCGGTAAATTGAGAGCTTCACCTTTCGGCTCAGCTCTCTCTTCACCACGACAGACCGGTACAACGCCCGCATCACTGCAGACGCAGCACCAATCCGCCTATCGATCTCACGCTCCACCCTTCCCTCACTCGTGAACAAGACCTCGAGATACTTAAACTCCTCCACTTGGGGCAGGACCTCGTCCCTGACCTGGAGAAGGCATTCTACCCTTTTCCGACTCAAGACCATGGTCTCGGATTTAGAGGAGCTGATTCTCATCCCAGCTGCTTCACACCCGGCTGCGAACTGCTCCAGCGAAAGCCGGAGATCACGTTCTGACGAAGCCAACAGGACCACATCATCTGCAAAAAGCAGAGACCTGATCCTTAGGCCACCAAAACGGATCCCCTCACCACCTTGACTGCACCTAGAAATCCTGTCCATAAAAGTTATGAACAGAATCGGTGACAAAGGGCAGCCTTGGCGGAGTCCAACTCTCACTGGAAACGAGCCCGACTTACTGCCGGCAATGCTGACCAAGCTCTGACACTGGTTGTACAGGGACCTAACAGCCCGTATCAAGGGGCCTGGTACCCCATACTCCCAGAGTACCCCCCACAGGGCCCCCCGAGGGACGCGGTCGAACGCCTTCTCCAAATCCACAAAACACATGTAGATTGGTTGGGCGAACTCCCACGCACCCTCCAGGACCCCCCCAAGGGTATAGAGCTGGTCCAGTGTTCCACGGCCAGGACGAAAACCACATTGCTCCTCCTGTATCCGAGGTTTGACTATCCGACGGACCCTCCTCTCCAGAACCCCTGAATAGACCTTACCAGGGAGGCTCAGGAGTGTGATCCCCCTGTAGTTGGAACACACCCTGCGGTCCCCCTTTTTAAATAGGGGGACCACCACCCCGGTCTGCCAGTCTAGTGGAACTGCCCCCGATGTCCACGCGATATTGCAATCAACCCAGCCCCACAACATCCAGAGCCTTAAGGAAATCCGGGTGGATCTCATCCACCCCCGGAGCCTTTCCACTGAGGAGTTTTTTGACCACCTCAGTGACCTCAGCTCCAGAGATTGGAGAGCCCAACCCAAAGTCCCCAGACTCTGCTTCCACACTGGAAGACGTGCTGGTGAGATTGAGGAGGTCTTCGAAGTACTCAACCCACCGATTCACAACGTCCCGAGTCGAGGTCAGCAGCACACCCTCCCCACTGTAAACAGTGTTGGTAGTGCACTGCTTTCCCCTCCTGAGGCGCCGGATGGTGGACCAGAATCTCCTCGAAGCCGTACGGAAGTATTTAAAATGTGTCTTTTTAAATCAGCATCCTGCTTAAGACACAAAATATCAATATTTTATAAATTCATACCATACCACTTTATTTACATAGCTCATTTAAAATACAGCGTGAGAGCTGATCAAAGTGCTGCACGCAGGTTCAATAAAAACAAAATAAATCAAATAAATAATGAAAGTAGAACCATCAATGCAAGGCCGTAAAAACAACAATAAACAAGTCACTGGCTAAAGGCCAAACCATAAACTCAATTATTTATTTATAAAGCACCTTCCCATCAATCAATGAAGCCCAAGGTGCTGAACACAATACAATAAGCTGATATAAAAACAACACAGGATAAGAGAAAAACTGCATTGAGGAAAATTTAGTTGAATAAAATGAAAGTGAACCCTGTTTTAAAACAAAATAACAACTGATCAATACTTGAAAACATTAAACGACCACACAACACTTAAAACAACAAAACAGGCCAACATTAGAAAATTAAGAGCAGTATAAACCATCATACCATTACATTAACCGTAAAAGTTATCAGCAGACAGAGCCCTAAAGTGCTTCAGTTGGGCTTCAAAATGCCAAAAAGGAAGTAGATTGCTGAACGTCACTAGGAAGGCAGTTCCACAGTTTTAGGGCCACCACAGCAAAAGTGCGATCCCCATGAAATGCAATTGGGGGTCACACAAAATCACTCCAAGGGCCACAAAAACAGGTTTTGTTTTCCCCACCTAACAAGTCTAGAATCCAATGCCAGTCACTCCAAAGGGAGCTGCTCCTCTTCCTCATCAAAATGTGTCTGTGGAGGTGGTTCAGTAATCTGATTAGGATACCACCCCCCTCCCCTCCTGGTGACCACAGAAGGAGGTGACCCTGGATTATGCATTTTATTAAACAGACTATGTTTGTTATAAGTTTTTCATATTCAAACCTCGTAGTAAACCTTCTGACTGACTACTAATCCAGTCTTGATATGTTTAATGAAATCAAGAGTTTCCAATGGTTGACGTTCCTAGATCCAAGAAGACTTGATGTTTGTGACATTGCTGAGTAAACCTCACAGTCTTTTAAAATACTTTCAGATTACTGTCTTATGTTTCTTTTAGCCCAGACCAAACAGAGCACTTCTTCCCTTCTGTTTTCATTTCAGTACTATGCAGCTATAATTTACTGTGTATGTAACTGTCCATTACATCCAGACTGAGCTTCATGACTATACAGAAACTGATAGACCAGGTGAGTAATGCCTTGAGATCTATTCCAGGCCCAGCAGTCGCAGATTAACGGCTGGCTTGGGATAATTACGTCAGATCCCTTTAATCCCACACAGTGAAGGTCCTTCAGCTCAAACTTCTTCAAGCTGATAAAAAATGTTTTACTGTGCAAATAAAAGCAGACCATAGTTCAGCTAATGTGGTTTAATTCAGTTTGTAGATGTGCAACAGCACTAAAGGGAAGTTCACCTTCAAACATCATGGGCAGATCTTTGTTGACATCTGGTGGCATTGAGGAGTACTGCAGCCTAAACAAGCCTGCAACCTGTTGTTCTTATAGAAAATGTGTGTTCCAGTAAAACTCAACGGTAGGACTGAATAACTCAAAAGGGCATATCCTAGATCTGGTGTACCCCCACCTTAACCCTACACAACTTGTTGCATGCAAGGTAATCTTATCACTTTTCAACACTAACTCCTCCTCTTCCCATCACATTCTGAAACATCAAGAACACTGATGTCCCAACACTCTCTTCTGCTATTTATAACTTCCCCTGCAGGGACCACTTAGCTATCCCATATGACCTGGTATCTCATTAGATTAGAACAATGCATTACAAAAAAGCCTTCTGGACACACTGGCACCACTAAAAACCCAGACAGTCACCTTCTTTCACTCCACCCCTGGACCTGAACTTCGTCCGCTCAAATCTGAGGCTGCCATTTTGAGCTGCTCTCAAGGAAAACCAGACTCACTATTCATCAGGACGTGTCACAATCAGCTGTCTATTAAGCCTCCCTGCAGTCTGCCATAAGAAATTGCCTGTTCTTTACATGCTCTCCAGCCTCCTGACACCTTTGTCCTTCATATGTGTCATTTTATGTTATACTGTCCAAGATATGAGGATTTTAGAAATGTATTATTTAGTGATTTGTTTGTCCAAAAGCCTGAAATGTTTTGGGTCGATGATGGTTATTTAATTTCAATATGTACAAATTGGCTATCATTGTTTATAAAGCCTGGTCAAGGCGGCAGACCTGTCTATTTAAATAAGTAATTGTATGGTGTTTTCATATTTTGTTATGGTTCTATTTTGTTGTGGATATGGTGTCTTATAAGCCCACTGGGGCTGGACATACAATGGTATGTATGACACAATAATATTAATAAATCTAATCTAATCATACGTGTAAATATCTGAATGTCTTGGCGGACAGGCTGATTCTGCTCGAACAGCATCAATGCAAACAATCTGGCACTGAGTGACTGACTCCCTGGCTCCTGGCTCCTTTCAGCCTGATTAGATGATCAGCTGCAGGTGAGTGAGCTGCAGAGCTCATCAGCTGGAAGGTGTACCCCTGAGCGTCTCCATGAGCCCTCCAACAAGCCTGTGGATGACAGAATATATACACAAACAACCACAGCCCCGGAACCTGACAACTAGTCCAAAGAGCTAAAATCTCAAAGAGCTTCAATAGCTGAAATAATAGCTGAAAAAAATAGCTAAAACAGTTGAACGCCTTCCATTTAAGGATGATGGAGGCCACTGTGCTCTTAGGAACCTTAAGTGAAGCAGAGATTTTCTTCAGAACCGTCAGAACCTTGGCCAGATCTGTGCCTTGCCACAATTCTGTCTCTATGTTCACACTGCAGGCAAAAGAGCATCAAATCCGCATTTTGACCTGCCTGTGACCCATATCTGATTTTTTTGTGACAGTCTGAACAGCACAGATCTGATTTTTTCTAATCCAATCCAGGTCGTTTCAATAGTAATACAAGCTATTTCTATTAAATCCACCCCATTGCTGCTTGAAAATAATCCCACAGACATACTTCCTGGTCAACAAAAGACAAGAGACACGGTAATTTGTAACCAAAGCAATTTGCAATTGAAGAAGAAAAATTTAAAAATCCATATCAGAAGAAAACAGACATTTTGAACAAAATTTCTGGAGAGCATTAGCACAATGTGTGGATGCCAACACAGGAATCTTTGCTGTGGAAAAATCCTTCAGTGGCCACTCAACACCAATCCATGTGATCAAAAATACTTGGTGTCAAACACAGAGGTCAGAATGTGAGGTGGATCAGTGCAGTTTAAATGCAGACGTGCCTTCAGAAGTGGCATCCTACCATTTGAATGCAATCGCATTCTGTCTTTGTCCTTCTGTCCTCCTGTCAAAGAGCCCAATGTTTTTTTGACTGAAGAGGAACTGGATGTAATGGTGCAAAATCATTGGTTTGGTGAAAAATGAAAAAAGGAACTTTTGAAGAGACAAGAAGATGCAAATGTTAACAATACACCCCTGTCAGTTCTTCTTAACATTGGAGGACCACAGACAAAGCTGTTTATCTCAGTTTATGAACCATGTATGTCATATTACAGCAGGCTTGGTAGATTAGTCTTTGGATATGACATGAAGAAAAACACTTGGCATTGCCCTTGTACTGCATCCAAAAAACCATGCATCCATAAGGCTGTTGCCAAGTGGCATTTCTTTGAGAAAAAGAGGGATTTGTTCAGTAAAGTGAAAACCACTGAAGACTGCCCTTTCTCAGATGAAAGTCAAGTCAGTCAACTGAAAAGTGATAATGACCCAGTCAATGACAATATTATTGAAAGAATATTGAAATATATTATGTCCCACAAAAAATACCACCTGAACTCCCTAAAACATTGGTTGCACATTCCAAGAGTGCAAAGGATACATTTGGGTTCCCAAAGCATCTGATTCCTTCCGAGGTGACCTGCAAAGAATGTAATGAGCAAAGTGTCCTTGGTGCACCCCAACTGATCACATGTAAAGCAAGGATTTTAACAAACTGTGGAATAGCAGAAGGTGAGTAATGCTGTTTGTTTTTGAAAAATGTCAGCTTTTAATCAAAATAACATAATGATTTTTTTTAATAATGTTTTATGATTGCATCTAGGTATATCAACACACAACCCTAACCCTAACCCATGCCCCAGTTGATTATAGTGTACTGCTATCAGGAATGGGTAGATGATATCCACAACTTCGGCCGGGCTGCCCGGAAGAAAAACAGGGCCGGCCCAATATAATAAATTAACAAATTATCGGCTCAAGATTATTTAATAAATTGCAGTGGGACTGGCCCAAAATTACCGTCGGCTCAGCGTGCAAATGCCCGCCTTGCCCGACAGCCAGTACAGTCCTGGGTCACCTGAAGACTCATCAGCCAGATTAAGTCAGGGCTACCTTTCCATTCTCCCTTCTGATCTCTGTCCCTCTATCGTTCAATATCTGAAAAGGCCACCACCTCCATACCGATATTGTTAATAAATAACTCAGAAGTATGCAGAATTTTTAAGCATTTACATTTTTGTATTCCATTTGTAACTGGATCCAAGTTCTCTTTCTTCCGAGGAGTTACACCTAGATGAAAATGGTTTAATGAAACCATTTTCAATCTTTATGCCACAACTTTAAATGCAGATAAATATGATATCAGTTGTTCTTACGCAGTGACACAGGCAGCTTTTCTCCCATGCAGTCTTTCTCTCTTTCGATGCTGCAGTTGTGTTACATTTCTTTACTGAATACATGACCGTATTCTTCATAAGTCTGCAGGAGGACCTCCTGCTCCAGTGGTGTGAAATTACCAGATCATTTTTGCAAGCGTTCATCATGGTGATTTCAGATATTCAGAATCAGAATCAGAATAGACTTTATTGTCGTTGTACAGGGTACAGCGAAATTGGAGTGCCACTCCATTTGGTGCAGGATAAGTGTAAAATCAACACAGTCAATCAAATCACATCACATTCAATCAAATAAATGTAAAATCAACAGTAATATGTGCAAACATTTGAGTAGCAGCATTACAAACAGTAATATGTACAAAAATATAGAGTAGCAGCATTTCAGGTCCCTATTGTGTGCAGAATATTTGCATATTGAGAATGAAACTGAGAGAGCACATATAAATATTATTGCACTTTATCAATATTGGATGGTAAATGTGGGGTTCGGGTTAACAGGTTCATCTGGTTTTGTGGTTGTTTGCTACAGTGATAGCTCTGGGAAAGAAGCTTTCTCTGAATCTATTTGTCCTGGTTTTATGTGACCTGTACCGTCGGCCTGACGGTAACAGGTCAAACAGATGGTTACTGGGGTGAGAGTGGTCTTTGATGATATTGCTTGCTCTACTGAGGTAGCGGGAGTTGGCAATGTCCTCCAGGCTGGGCAGAGAGTAGCCAGTGATCTTCTGGGCTGTGCTGATGACCCTCTGCAGTACTTTCCTGTATTGGTGCTACACTGATTACGGCTTTTATTGACGAGGCTGAAGTTGGTTCCCATTTCTGGTTCCCATTTTAAAAGGGCAGTTAGTACATACATACATACATACATACATAGAGAGAGGAATAAATGGCACAATGTGAGAATAATTGTATAACTGTTTTAGCTCTGTCAGCCGGCTAGAGGTGCACATTCATGAATGAGAGGCGTTGCTTTTGACCGTAAATACGAAAGAAGGGAGACTGGAATAAGGTGTGATACATTTGTCACAATACTGTAGAAAACAATAGGTCTGAAAGTTTCTGTGCTGTTGCAGCTACATACTTTTTCTTTAAGATTTAAGATTTTTTTTTTTAAAAAAGTCATGCAGTGATTTTTATTTATTGCATTTCCATCCATCCATCCATTTTCTGCCGCTTATCCGGAGTCGGGTCGCGGGGGCAGCAGCCTAAGGAGGGAAGCCCAGACCTCCCTCTCCCCAGCCACTTGGGCCAGCTCCCCCGGGGGAATCCCAAGGCGTTCCCAGTTTATTGCATTTATTTTGGGATTTCAGTCTGCCGATTCTGGAATCTGAAAATGTTTCTGCTGCAACACATTTACTTTAGTCATTTATAAACACTGAGATTCTTTTCTCACATGATCCATCACACACACACACACACACACACACATGCACGCATGCACGCACGCACGCACGCACGCACGCACGCACGCACGCACGCACACACACACACACACACACACACACGCTGAGACTGGATGTGTTCATCAGAACCACCTGGAAAATACAAGTAAATGTCTCAATAACCACTAAATAAACACAAACACTCTTCACAGCTGATCTGGGAGCTGCACGTCACATTTGTAAGTAAACAGTAGTGACTGCAGAGTTATAACAACAAGCTGTACGGAATACGACGGTGTAGGACCGGACACACATCCACTGCTCCTGCTACTTCCTGTTGCCTGATCCCAGTCCAAACAATGAGAACTGTCATGCAGCTCTGCTCTCCAGAGGATAGAGGATGAGCGGGAAGGCTCTGGGAAAATCAGCTCAAGTTTCAGACAACAGCTCAGCTAAGGGATTGGGTCAGGAAAGCAGGAGCTGTTGTATTATATTCTACTTTAACCTGTCTGGGGGAGAAGTTCAATGTTTCAGAAGTCATTTGCACAACAAGTTTTTTTAAGTGTTTGACATTAAAACAAGACAAGGGTTGATACAAACTAGATTTTTGCTAAATCACTAAGTAAAGTTTTATTTTGAAGGCGAACATTGGAGTGATAATGTTCAGGAGTTTTAGTGCTGCTGTGATCAGAGATGAGACGAAGTGTTCTCATGTCAGTGGCCAGTTGAGCTGAAAGGTCTCAGACATCCAGTTTCAGGCTTTAGGACCTGGAGGGTCGAGGATCCCACTCCCACGGCTCCATCTGGGCGGGACTGACCCAGAAATCAGATTCCATGGCAGAGATTTTCAAACACTGAGAACATTTGAGATCAACAGGTTTTTATTAGCTTCTGTTCTCTGCTGTCACTAAAAGATCAGAGCTGCGGATCTGTTTGGCTGAACTAAACACAACGGCTGAGTTAGTCACAGGACCAAATACGGTAAGCTGAATGTGTTTTTGGGGAAGGAGAGAATCTACTGGCTGACAAACATTCAGGCATGTGAGAAAAGAAAACAAACAGGGCTGAAGTTTTGGTGCTGAGTAAAACCTGGCGAGGGCAGAGAAGTAGGAACACATAGTGAATGAGTCGGTGTCATGTGAGCTGGTTTAATCCGATTTAATCCAAGAAGAGACGTCCTTCCTGCCTTTGTCAGGTTTCACCGGCTCGCTCTCATGCTGTGGTTTCCTGGAGCTCAAACATTATCCCACTGGGAAGAAAACCTGGAGCTAAAACGAGCTGAAGACTGAGTCAGCTGACATTTAAAGAAACAGTCGAGTTTTAAGGTAAATGTGGTTCTGTTCAGAAATCATTAGGAACTCATTATGTCCTCTCCGTGTTCTGTTCTGTGCTGAAAACGACTCAAATAAAATAAATGATCCAGATGAAGTCCTAACCCCAGGTGGGATGCTCCAGAACACAAACACATCTGAATCATCAGGAATCTTCTCCTTCAATCACACGCCTTCTCTTTGTAAACACCTGATATTGACAACGGCACACATAGCAGCATGTGGTCCCTTCTCCCGCTCTGAGGAGCCAGTCAGAACCACCCTGACCCATTCCACTGTGGGAAAACCTTCTGACATCTGGAGCATTCTGTGGTTATAGACAGATGAAGCAGACCTGTCTGGTTTAGGGTTCTTCTAAAAGTCTTTATTTCTGTGCTCTAACCCAACCTCACCATAATGCTTTGTTAGGCTACACATCCTAAAACCCAAGGTTTGGGTTATTTCAGGAACGAGTTGGAATATTAAATCGTGTTTTTACTTGATTAGGTTACAACATGTGGGTTACCACCATCCTACTGGTATCACTGGTCTTCCTGGCCACGCCGGCCTCAGCCGCCACTTCTGCATCAGCAGACAAAGTGCTGAGCATCCATGCCACCATGCTGGCTGAGAGCAGCACCAACCTGGCGTTCAGTCTCTATCACAACATGGCTAAAGAGAAGAACATTGAGAACATTCTGATTTCCCCTGTGGTTGTGGCTTCTTCTCTGGGGCTGCTGGCTCTCGGGGGAAAGGGCTCCACTGCTTCTCAGGTGAAGACCCTCCTGAATGCAGCCAAGGTCAAAGATGAGCAGCTGCACTCTGGTCTGGCTGAGCTCCTGTCGGAGGTGAGCGACTCAAAGACCCGTAACGTCACCTGGAAGATCAGTAACCGCCTGTACGGGCCCAGCTCTGTCTCCTTTGTGGAGGATTTTGTGAAGAGCAGCAAAAAGCATTATAACTGTGACCAATCCAAGATCAACTTCAGAGACAAAAAGAGCGCCGTGAACTCCATCAACGAGTGGGCGTCCAAATCTACTGGTGGTAAACTGCCTGAGGTCACCAAGGATGTGGATGAGACTGACGGGGCCATGATCGTCAACGCCATGTTCTTCAAACGTAAGAGTGTGATTAGTCTGCTTCTAGATGACGCTGTCTGTAAAAGACCTGAGGGTAACAGGATCTTCTCACAGCTCACTGGGACGAGCAGTTTCATCAGCAGATGGTGGACCAGCGTGGATTTCTGATCTCCAGCAGCCAAACCGTCTCAGTCCAGATGATGCACCGCACAGGTGGGTGGAGACAGTTCAGCACGAGCATGACTCTGGACCACACAAAATAGCACACCATCACTGAGGTCAGAGGTCAGTGTGTGCAGATCCAAGTCCTGCTATCTCCAGTTCAATTCAGTGGATTTGTATTATCTAAAACAGCTCTTTTACCAAAATGCTACCAGTGTAGGCTAAAAATTAATTTCTGATATTGATATACACTGATATCAACATACCCCCCCCCCATTAAAATAAAATTAAAAAACTACATAATTTTTTGGTAACTAACATCAAATTTTTCCCATCATGAATACTAATTTGAGTATAATTATCACTATTCTTGATCATTTAATATTTGAGGTTCTTTTAGGCAGATCAGTGACCCACCACTCTATAAATAATAATGATTTGAGGCAGAGTCGAGAAGATAGTTTATAAAAATCTATTTATTACCATGTTCTACTAAAAATGATTATGCACCACAAGATGATTATAAATGATGGTTCAAGGTAAAATCAAGTGAAATCATGAATGATGGTAATTGATATTAGATGTTATTAACAAGGCAAGGCAGCTTTATTTGTATAGCACATTTCAAACATGGAGGCAATTCAATGTGCTTTCCAGAGAAGGAGCAACAAAAACATTAGTCAAAATACACAAGGACATTATTCAAACAATTTGATAAAAGGCATAGTCAAAAGTTTAGCAGTAAACAGTGCAGAAGGAGCAGCATAAGAAACATTCAATCAAAGGCTAATGAATACATGAAAGTTTTTAATTTTTATTTAAAAGTTACTAGAGTTGGGGCCTGTTTGAGGTCATAAGGAAGCTGATTCCATCTATGAGCAGCATAATGACTAAAAGCAGCTTCACCCTGTCTGGTTCTGACCTGAGGTTCTACCAGCTGACTGCTGTCTAGGGATCTGAGAGCCCTACTAGGTGTATATACTGGAAGGAGATCCAACATGTACTTAGGCCCCATATCACTGAGTGATTTATAGACTAGTAGAAGCACTTTAAAATCGATTCTGTAGTTTACTGGTAACCAGAGTTTTTAGAATGGGGGTGATGTGCTCAGTTGTCTTAGTTCTCGTTAGGACCCTAGCAGCAGCATTCTGAATAAGCTGCAGTTGTTTTAAGGTTGTTTTGAGAAGACCAGTCAGAAGACCATTGCAATAATCTAGTCTGCTGGAGATGAACGCATGCATTAGTTTCTCTAGGTCTTGTTTCGACATGAGACCTCTGAGTCATTCTAATTGACGGAGATGATAAAACGCTGATCTGGTTATAGCCTTAATGTGACCAGTGAAGCTCAGGTCAGAGTCAATGGTAACACCAGGGTTTCTAACCTGAGTCTTAGTCTTTATTCCTCTAGAGCCAAGTTGAGCAATAACTTCCATCCTCGGTTTTTTATTCCCAAAGACAATAACTTCTGTCTTGTCTTTGTTTAACCGAAGGAAACTTGACTTCATCCAGTCATTGACTTGCTCTAGGCACTGACAGAGTGAGTCTAGGGGACCGGATTCATTAGGAGATAGAGCTAGGTAGATCTGGGTGTCATCTGCATAACTATGATAGGCAATGTTGTTGTTGTATATGATCTGACCCAGGGGGAGCATGTAGAGGTTGAAGAGCAGTGGCTCAAGAATGGAGCCTTGGGGGACACCACATGTCATAGTGATCTGCTTTGATTAAGGAGTAATTAGTAATTTTCAGTACATCATCTTTCAAGCAATTAAAAACCTTTTTAACCTTTTTAAAGAAGTTTGTTGGCAGTATAACAAGACAACAGGTAGATGAGTTTAAGATGAGTGGCCGGTTGAATTGTTTGTTCAAAAGGATGGTCCTTATTTCACTAAACATATTCCACCAAAACTCTGGTTTGACTTCCAGTAGGATGAATTTTAGCTTAAGTCTTTGGTTCTGCAGGAACTGACCTGAATAGGAAGTATCAGCTCGTTTTAACGTTAATTGTTTACAAATGTTGGCAAATCAGAATTTGACAAGTGCAACTGGGTGTTTACCAAACTCCCTCAGATCCTTAAGAGTTATTTTCTTTATCTGTTAATAAAATAAATTAAACATTTATTAATATAGTAATATTAATATGTGAATATACAAATAATAAACCATTATCATTTATCAAGTAGATAGAATCACTTGTGGTGTTTCAGGTCTGATATAAGCATAAACAACCATGGTGATTCCTTACTAGCTATGTTTACATGGGCACAAGTAATCGGATTGAACGCCCTATTGGATCAAAAATTCGTCACGTAAACATGTCAATCGGAATATTCTGATTCGATTCGGCCTGATCCGAATGAAATTTCATTCCGATTGAGAGAGGTGGTTTTGTCCGATCGTCAATCCGATTGGCGTCCATGTACACAGCCATTCGGATTGTTGGGGTAAAATAATGCCCACTGTGCATGTGTGCAACTTCAGCGTGCCATCTTTCCGCCTCTGCGCATGCTCAGGACAGATCGAAAACATGGCGGGCAGTAAACAGAAGTGGTCTGTTGCCGACGCTATTTTTTACTGGAAATACTACGGGAGCTCAATATTACTGAACGTCTCGATAACCGAACGGTTAACAATGCCGAGTTATACGCTCAAGTGCATCTAAAGATGCAGGAAGCGGGAATTCACTGAAGTTAGAGAATAATCAAATAAAATGCAAGGGAAAAGACGTGCGGACAAGATGGCGTTTGTTTACAGTTTATCTTCCGGGAAAGACAAGTCTGCGCATGCACAAGCTATGGTGCGTGCATCGCGGCATGATCGGATCATTCCAGTTAGTGTCCATGTAAACAGAGATTTGGGATTTCCGATCAACCAAGATTTGAATCGGATTGGGGACATTTGGCGCATGTAAACGTAGCTGTAACGATCACTGTAAAACAGTTAAGGCATTAAATCTCTTAGAAAAACATTTCTTCTTCAACCTGTAAGTGAAAGGAATCATTTTATGAGGCAACAGAAGATTCTTTATTAAAGCTAGGAGGTGAACGTTCTGTGTTCATCTGTGGACTGAAGACCGAGCTTCTGCAGATTCTGATAAACCAGCTGGAGGAGCCACCTTGTTTTGGCTAAGTCTCAGATGTTGACGTAAACATGAGCCTTGTTTTGATGTAGCTGCAACCTGGTATCCCAGCGAGATGACCTTTGGTGGACAATATTTGTCTTTGACCTCTTAGCCTTTAAAAAGGCCTTCTCCTAGTCCTACAACAACTGCCCAATTTAAGTTAGGTAATGGAAAAGGTGCCATTTTTGTTTAGTCTCCAACAGCTGAGTCACATTCTCACTGATATCATCCTGACAAACGCTTCTGACACAGGGCACACTTCTACTTCACAAGCTGATCCAAACTAACACCCAGTAAACTAGACCTCAGACCTGTCACATTCTGAGTGAGAGGAGAAGCAGCTGGTGTATAATGGTATGTAAAAGCTGTGTCATTAAAAGAGTAAAAAACCAGCACAGATTTTTTCTGATGTTATATTTTAATTCCGGTATCAGCTGATATTAATGAACATAGTTTGTGTGTAAGTCCACTACACCCATGACCGACTATTGGTGTGATACGCTTGTCAGCCACTAGATGGTGCCATCAGATAAAAGAAATACTCTGGACAGCTACTTTAAGAACTTCTTATGATCTAAATAAGTTCAGTTATTACATTACTTAGAGTGAGCTAAACAATTAATTTTGTTCTGTTGTAAATGAACCACTGGGTTTTTTCAGGTCTTTTTGACTTCTTTGATGACAAAACCAATAAGGTATACATTCTGAGCATGCTCCTGGCTCATAAGAAGTCCTCTGTGGTGTTCATCATGCCCTACCATGTGGAGCCTCTAAGGAGACTAGAGAAGATTCTGACCAAAAAGCAGCTGGATCTGTGGATGGAGAAGCTGAAGCAGACTGCTCTGGCTGTTTCTCTGCCTAAAGTCAGCATGGACGTCAGTCACAGTCTGCAGGTAAACATGCAACAACCTTCAAAACTCATCATCTTCTCCCGTGTTTACCTTAGTTACACCAGCACGTTCTGCTCCTTCTTAGAAACACCTCCAGGAGTTAGGCCTGACCGAAGCTGTGGACAGATCCAAGGCTGACTTGTCCAACATCTCTGGGAAGAAGGACCTTCACCTTTCCAGCCTGTTCCATGCTGGCGCCATTGAATGGGACATTGATGGAAATGAAATCGATGCCAGCGTCTTTGGCACTGATAAACTCAAAAGCCCCAAACTGTTCTACGCTGACCACCCTTTCATTTTTCTTGTGAAGGACCAAAAGACGAACTCAGTCCTGTTCATTGGTAGGATGGTCCGGCCGAAGGGAGAAAAAATGAGAGATGAATTGTAACCATGCATTAAACTAAAGGGTTGTCTGTGTGACTGTTGTTTTCTGCAAAACTTGGAGAAAAGTAAGACGTGAGACTTGATTGGTGCATTCCTCAGGGCCATCACCTGCATTCAAACACAAAACTTTCAGCCTTTTAACTGTGATTTTGCTAACAGTACCTTTCATACTCTATTACATTTGCAATTTTTTCATGGGTGAGTAAAGCTTTTATATTTTTGTCTTAAATATTTTTAATCAATAAAAGATCTTCCTAAACGTGGGCCTATAAAATACAAGTACTATTCAGATGTTTTAGACCACCCAAACTACCAAAGGTCATTCTGCTGTGACACAGACATAGTACTCATGACTTCAGAGCAGACTGTCTTTTTTATCACTGTTTTAATGCTTTGATTCTAGGTCTGCTCACAGCTGAACACAGTGACGATGGGAGACGTCAAATATAAAAAGGCATTCTTTGTTTTAAAGGAACATGGGGCAGGATCTTTAAAAAATCTGTAAAAAATTAAACATGTATGTTAATTTTTTCAAAGCTAATGGGTGATGAAGCGTTATAAACCAAAAAGAATGAGGCCACCCATGTATCGTTCCATTTTCTTGAACAGGCTGTTTGCTGCAAAATGCGCTGCAGTTCGGTCACGAATTTCCCGCGCTGCCCTACGGATGTGGCGTCAATTGACACTGCTTGCGCGTTCATGACAGCTTCAAAACAGAAAGAAAATGTGTTTGACACTGCAGATCGGTAGGTGGCGCTATTGCACCTTAAGTTGCTTGCCAACCGCCAAACTCCAAAAGAAGAACTGTGGGAATGGATTCTACTGCAACCAGCAAACGACCAAGCGTGGCACAAAGGAAGTTTATTCAGCGGCATCTCGTGAGTCAAAAACCAAATATGGTAAAAGACAGGCAGGGACCCGAATCTATATCGGATACGTGATTGACGAATGGAGGCTGCTTCAACTATATCTGGGACTCAAAAAGGATGCTGCCATGACTCATTTCCTAGTGAGCAGGTAAGAAACATTATAGGTTGTGTTTAGAGATGATGACAATGATCTGACCTCACCGATGACTCAGAGAGAGCTAGCGTGCAGTAGCATTAGCTGTGATCATGCTACAGTAGTAGCATTAGCTGTGATCAGGGCTGCAGCGTGGATTGCTTCGCCGCAATATTGTCCGTGAGAGCGGCGGGGAGTTGCCTTTTCAGCGTGAGATATTGGAGGTGTGGCGTGAGAGCGTGTGAAGAGGGTCAGGTAATGGTATTTTTGTGTTTGTGTAACATAGCCGTATGTGCACGCTCCCGTGCTGGGCTGCAGTTACTCGCAGAGCCGGGCGCGTCGCTCGTGAGCATCGTTTCTTTTTTCCTGCCCCTAGCTCCTTTAAAGATGTGTTACAGCGTGCTTTGTCCACAGATTTTAAAGGTGTTGAAACTAATTCATTGCTGAAGTCTGATCCTTAGACTTCTTATGTTGGTCTTCATGCATTTTCTCAATAAACTAAGACAATTTATCCTCTTTGTTTCACTATAGGTGTCAAACTCTGTTTCATTGAGGGCCAAAGTTAAAATCTCTGATTTCTATTTTCCCTTTTCAAATACTTGAAAAAAGAAATGTTAATAAATATGAAGTAGCCAGTCTGTAGCTCTGATGAGGGCTCAGGCCTCACAGCTGAGAGTTTCACTGGCGTTTTCCTCCTCATCAAACGAATCTTCTGTCAGTAAGCTGCTGCATGAACGTTTGTTCTGTCTTTAGACAAAATGTGCTCTCACCCTTAGGAGAATCTTTCAACTGAGGGGAAGGACTGATGGGCTTGTCCTAGTGCATGCTGGGACTTGTAGTTTTAGTAGTATCTGTGCTGTACCACTGCAGCCATCCAGTTATAATAAATATTAAATTATGTGGGCCAGAAAAAATACCTACTCAGACTATGTTTGGACTGCTGGCTGTGTGTGTGTGTGTGTGTGCGCACGCGTGTGTGTGTGTGTGTGTGGGAGTGTGTGCGTGTGTGTGTGTGTTCACACAGGGCTTAGAGAAATTCTGCTATGCTTTTGATCTTAACACATCAATTTTAAAATCTTGGAGAGTGAAAACAAAACGTGTGTGACTGGTGATGAGTGCTGTAGTTGCTCCTGCAAAGACCAGAGAAAGCCACATCAACAACAAAGAAGTTTAGATTTCTGAAAGCTGCAGAAACAGTCAGAAAATAACTATTTATTAATGGTCAACAGGCTTTCACTGGTTTAGCTTTAGAGGAAAATGGAATATTATTTTCTAATGACATTATCTTATATGATTTGTTGTTCTACAGGAAAGAGTTGGTCGGTCATTTCCATTACTCTACCTGGTGGCCATTTTGACTTATTACACAATTACATGAGAAATCTGTCCAGTAACAATAATGTGGACATTACATATTTTCTTTATGAGTTTATGAAAAAAATGAATCCACTCAGATCAGCGTTTGCATGACTGCTCTAAATCCTATAAACCTGTGGTATAATAAGTCGTGTAAGTCCTAGAGCATGAATAAAATCAGGTCTAAAGGTCATCAGCTAGCACAAAACTGACAGCTATGTGAAGAACAGTTGTTACAAAAATTATTGAATAAGTTTATATGTAATTGTGCAAAAACATCTTTTATTATTTGAACATGAATGAGTGCAGTAAAGTGGGTGAACTCCCACATCTTAGGTCCTTACCCTGTTAGCCGCAGTGAGGTTACCCCAACAGGAACTAAGTGTGTTGCTGATATCTTAAAACAGCTCCAGGATCCAGCCTTACAGCATGCATCACAGCTTGTGCAGCCATATTTAAGAATCATGACAGTGCAGTCAAATTTTGTATGACGTTTTTCACATGGATTTCTGTGTACAGATCTATAAAATCACCAACATCAGCTAAATGTAGCACATAGTGAAGCCAGGGCTCAGGTCCAAAAGGAATAGCTTCATCTTTCTGCCTAAATATGACACCGTCTGGAGAGTTTTGGACCCAAGGACAGCAGGAACGATGAACTATTGGAGAAAATATTGGTATGGTTTGGCCCAACTTGACATGATATGACTTGGCTAATGGACTCATCTTTAACTTGGCTTTTAACACCATGTGAGCTGTTTTATTGTAGTTGCTTTAGGCCTTTTAGTTTTTTGTGTTGCATTTACCCATGAGACAATTTTATGTGCCTATTGTCTTTTATCTATTTTATTCGTGTTTAATGCTGTATGAATGTTGCCCTTACATCGTGTATTTAGCTTATACCGTATATCATTGTAAAGCGCTTTGGTGACCCTATGTGATCGTTTAAGGTGCTTTATAGTTAAAGATGGATTTGATTGGATAGATACACCTGTATCTGATCTACACAAAGCTTCTGATGATCTGGTCCTGCAGCTGTGGATGCAGAGAGCTACGTACAGCACAGGTGGAAATAATCAGACCAATGACTTGGGGGTGACAGACATAAAAACAGAACAGTAACATGAATCGTAATAAAGTGTATTAGAACATTGTTGATGTTTTAAGAAAGCAGTTTAGGAAATCGATCCATTCAGAGAACTTAGGTTTGCAGCTCATCAGGACAGTTCTAACTGACTCATCCAAAGTGGATTGCTGCCATCTTTCCTATTAAATTTTATTTATTGTTTAATACAGTAATTGTATTATTTGTTATTATTTATGGTCATATTATTAATATAAGTAACAATAATGTTATTCAAATCTATCATCACCTATTCAATAATAATTTATAATCAAAGTATTTGTACATAGATCTGTGTACAGCATTCAACTTCACTTCTCCTTAATGCTTCTAGTTTTACTCAAATTCTGAATCTTATCACGACATCTGCTGTGATGGGGCTCATTGTTGTAATGCTGGTTATACTGGTTTGGGGTTTATATTGTTTGGTGTTTATTGTATTGACACTTTTTTGTTAAATATTGGTTATATTGTTGTTTATGTATTGTTAATTATATTGGTTTGTCGCTTTTATTGTTGTGGTCTTTATCATATAGAGTCATATAGAGTTGAATTATTATTCAAATTGGTGCTTATAGTTATTGTATATATTCTTTAATTGTAATGTGTATTTATTAGTTTGGTTATTTTATTGTTTTGTTATTTATTACATACTGTAGATGTTTTAGGGTTAGGGTTTGTTGTATGATTGTTGATTATATAAATGTTTTTACTGTTGTTATACTGGTGCATTTATTGTGTAATTATTGATTATAGATGCTTTTATTGCTGTACTTCTATTTATTTTGAGATTTTATTGTGGTGGATATGCTTTTATTGTTGTATTATTGGTTAAACGGGTGCTTTTATTGTTGTGGTAAGTCAGTGCTCTGCCCCTCCACCGGCGCGAGGAGGAGGGCTCGTGCCTCGCGCCGGGCTCGCGCGCGCTGCCTGTGATGGGACTACAAACCCGTTAGTGCTCACCGCTTCCTCCTCTTCCATCATGGCTCCCTCGATAGAAAGGCAGGGATACTGGGGGAGGCCGACCTCGACGCTGGACTGGTGTGAGGAGAATTATGTCGTCTCGTTTTACGTCGCGGAGTTTTGTAAGTGGAACGTTCCGACATGGTTTTCTGTACATTAATGGTTTCCGGAAGTCGTGTAAATGAGACTTTTGAGCAGGACAGCCGTGCAGCACACGTACGTCACCCTCCTGACGTAAACATCAGGTTGTTGGAGCTATTACGCTGTTTCTGTGTTTATAAGCTTTATGTTAGCTTAACGAGCACCGAGCTGCTAGTTAAACCTTGAGAAAAGGGGAAACAGAGGCTTTGCTAACGTTATTCAGACAGCTCAGATACATTTTAAGTCGTTATTCTCTGTTCGTCTACCTGCTTTGACAGGAGAGCAGGTTCCTCTGGCATTATCTAGATAGATTTAAATCTTTGTGTAAGACAGAAAGCTGCTGCCGACGGGACGATGCTGTGAAAAGGAAAAGCTGCACCTCCTCTCCTGACACCTGACTTCAGAGGCAACCCTAACCCAGAACAGTTTCATTTGAGCTCTGTCCTGAGTCCGTACACATTTCATTCATTATGTTTGAGGTTTGAGGCGTTTGACCCTCTTTTATTTATAGAATTGAATTTAGCTACATTAGAGGGGCTTCCAGCATGAACTGCCTGTTCAAGGTTAGAGGTCAGGTGCTCAGGATGTCCTGCTAGCGAGCAGAATTCATGGTTCCATCAGTTACAGCAAGTGGTCCAGATCCTGAAGCAGCAGAGCAGCCCCAGACCATCACACTATCCCCACCATGTTTTAGTATGATGCTGAGATCCTTTAGCCTACTGGTGTTGTCAGGCAGGTCTGGATGTGGCTAGTGGACCTGAAGCCAGCTGTCGGGAATCTCTTATAGTTCATTGATGAACAAGAAAAACATTTTCGCACAGGACCAGGTTGGTTTGGATAGCTCTGTTCTCCTTATAAATGAAATCATTATGAAACCACCTTGTGTATTTTCTCAGGTTATCTTTGTCTGGTACTGAATTATATTTGCTAACCAATTGCAAATGTGACAAAAAACAAAAACAGTAGAAATTAAGTTCAGTGTATATATGCAACTCCAGTAATCTCAAAGTGCTGTATGAAAAGCATCAAGTCCAGTTCGCATCAAGTCCAGATTTAAGCCAGTCGTTTCCAGTAAGATCAGGTCTTTTGTAATAAAAGGGGACACATTTTGTCACAGCAGTGTAAACATTAAAATGGCTGACCTAAAAGAGCTCCTGTATTCTGACCATGTTTTGCAGTCACTGACCTTTTTCTACACTCTCACCTGAACACAGAACCCGTTGGAGTGTTACGGTTGAAGCTGTTGTTTGCACAAGTGACACGCTGGCCCCACAAGGTCGATGTTTTCAGCTGCACAGGAGCTGTTTGGCATTTAAAGTCATATTCTGGGTAAAACGGCTGGGACGTTTTTTTGTTACAGTAAAGAAGCACTGCCACAACGTTAGTCCCCTTTTAACATGGGGTGTGTACGTTATCTCCCTTTCACAGCACCTGCCAGCACATGGTGAGAGTAGATGGCAGATACAGAGCAACGTTAACTTTAGGCACATCAGCGGGTACATGGCATTCAGATATTTACAGTTGTCTTTGAATAGACCAAACAACACTCCCACACTTGCATGCTTTTGTAAAACTGGTGCGTCTGCACATTTTATCAGTGACCTCTGTGCACACATTTTAGAATGGTACGTCCAAGCTCTTGTGTAAATGTTTCAGTTTTTATCAGATGACTTCAGATAATGAAAAGGTATGTTGACTCTGCTAAAACAATTAAATAGTATTGATTTTCAAACTACCCAACAACACCCTGGTTAGTCTGGCTGTTTCTGTGCCTGAATCAGAGTAAAGAGTCTCTGTGTTTGACATTCATCAGTTACAAAGGGGACACTAGTCCATTCAGAGACCATTTCTCATGAGTCAAACTCAAAGACAGTAAAAGCCCACATGTACACTTGAATGAAACAAACCTATTGTTCTGTTTAGGCCCAAAGTATGCAGAAGTTCGGAATGCGTAGATATCCATTTTTTTTATCTGATTGCAGATAAAATCGGGTTCGTTCAGCCGATGCTTTCTAGTAGTGTTCCGTCTGCAGGAACAGTGCTGGTATCAGGTAGTAAGCAAAAACAGGTCAACAACCACACGTGTCTGGTAGGAACTGTAACCCACAATAAATGTGAAGAATTTTAAACCTCCATGCAGCTGCAGCTGAAGTCCAGAGAAAGAAAGAATGCTTTGTTTTCCATTGGAGCAATGGCTTACGTCTTCACTTCACATCTTTAAAGCGCGACTTGACATGATTTAGATTACTTGACTTTTTCTATGCAACTAATACTGATTAGATCCTTATGATTGTGGCGTCTACGTCAGTTTTCCTGTTTCTGGTGCACCCGTGGTAATGATAAAGCAAACAGTCTAATCATATCTCCTATTGGGTCAGCAAGAACAAGCTCGTTCTGTCTTAATCAGACCGCATTAGATAAGCTCCTCATCTAATGAGTGCATGATGAAAAATTTACTGCCACCAAAAGTTTATTTTGTGTTGTTTGACATTTTATGCTCAGCAGATTGTAGTTTATTACAGTTTTTCTCGATTGCTAAGACACATTTCTTGAAAGCTGCTCTCCCTTTCTCTAACTTGTGAACACAAAACCCAATTTTCAAGCTAAATCCCCAAATCCTCTAGCCTAGTGAACTAGACCAAATTCTTGCTTTGCAGAGTTTGGTCTAGGCACGCTTCATAGGAACCCTCGCAGCCTGTGGCTGTCCAATCACAGCTCACTATAGTTTTGGTTGGGCCAATCACAGCGCTCTATATTTTGGGCCAATCACAGAGTGGGAGTAGCAGATGACGTCAGCGCTGTGGCCGCGATCCCAAGCAACATGGTGGCAACTCAGGAACCACGTTCGTTTGAAACGGCTTTGTCATCAACATTGGATTATTTAGACTCCAACGTGCGTAAGTCTGTCTGATATACTTAGCGGCTTCTTATTTTTATCAAACAAAGTAGTGCAATGTCCCAGTACACCTGATATTCACATGTTTTTCATACAAAAACGACAGAAATCATTGATGTTAGACGCCTTTAATGCCTTTTCCGTCGCTGTGATTACATCACGTTGTTCGTTACTCTGATTGGTCCTAGCGCTATCCAATTGCGTGCTGACATTTTGAAAGACAACCATAGATCCCGCCTCACGACTGAGAGCCGTCAATGGTTCATGGCCAGACTATATATTCACATGTATAGGATGGCTTGCCAGGCTACAAAACCTCAGACTCTTCTTGCAAAACCAAACTTTCACCTCAAAACAGTTCAATCTGTGCTCAAAACTGAACTATGTTGTCAAATCGTGCCCCGAGTCAATCTAAATGACAATCACTACTAAACAGTCACTAAACACTACGTAGAAAACAGAAAACACCAGGCTCAGGACAAGAAGCTGGAGAATTAAATGTTTATTGTTCACTGTAGGTGAAATTCATGTTGCAAAACAAAAATAACTGTGCATTTAGCACTTGTACAAATAAATAGAAATCTTACAGTATGCGTTTGACACTTATGTACAGTAAGCCCATATACTAAAAATAAGGTACAAAAATATACAAATACTACTGTAAGTGCAAAGAGCAAAGATTCCAGTACGTACAGGTTGGCATATTATCCAGACACATTCAATGTTGATTACGTAGTGATAGACTGTAGTGGCCTAAATCACTTTTTCTGTATCACTTACAAAACTAGATCTATTTCTACAGAGGGGTTTTCAACTGGATGCAGTGGAAAGACCCCATGAATACATCTACAAGGATGAAGCACTGTGTATGTTCCCTCACATCATTAGCCATTATGGTTTTGCCAAAAGAGTGATTGATTCAATCAGTGGGTTCAGGCAACTGAACATTTGGTTCAGACAACTGGGTTTAGTGTTTTAGCAATTGAGAAAAACTGTAAACATCTCCTGACATTATCAACAGGAATCAAGTTGTAAGGTCTAAGTCTATGCTCACATTGGGTACATTTAACCTAAATGAAGCCAAATAACAAGAAGGTGTTAAACTAAATTCTTTAATAATGCCAGAAGCTGCAGTCATTTATTATTACGGTTTCTTCATTCAGTCATTGTGTGAAACTCAAGGATCTTCTGTGTTGAATCAGATCTAAAGAAGTCTCTGACTGAAGACATTGTTGTTGAATTCGTGTCCTGTGAAGAGGATGATCAGGGTTGTCCATCTTGTTCTGAAGCTTCTTCCTTTGTCCAGCTAGCTCTGGGGGCTCCAGAACCATCCCCAGAACAGAACCAGCCTTCTTTGCCATCACTAGCTCTGATGCTGCTGCTCCTGGAGACCAAATTGTCTCTACAACAGACGTATTGAAGATCTGCTAACACTGAAGGACCTCTGTTTCAAGTCAGGATGCCTTCCACAGCACTGGAATCTTCTCCTGGGTCAGGCTGAGAGTAGAGAGGTGTTGGTCTGCACAGGCCTTGAAGAATTCTGGAGCTGCAGCCTTGTTATGGTTTAGTTTCTCCAGCTGTCTCTTCACCTGGCTGATGGAGACTAATAGGTAAGGGAGGTGAGAGGAGTACCAGCATCTCCTGGTGTTAATGACAACAATGGATCAGCAGCCACAGGATCCATGACTGAGGTTGAAAATTAAACAGTTAAGACAACGGAAGTGTGACAGGAAAGCTGTTGGTGGAAACAGGATTCTGAGCTTCTCTGTGAACACTTCAAGATGAAGCATGGCATCATCCTATCAAAGAACATGTTGAATTCACTGACTTTATCTTTCAGATTCTCCTGCTTGAAGCCAATGATGTTCTTAATCCCTCTTTCTTCTAGAGCAGAGGTTTCTTCCTGTACTCCTCCTTGTTGTTTTGCAGCTTGACTTTGAGTTGCTTTTGTTTACGCCTCAATAATTCCATGTCTCCCTCCCTGAAGGCTCTTTTTTGCATAGTACTTCAGAAGCCAATGATAAATATGGTTGAATTATTAATCACAGGTATGTGAATGCTGATTAATCATTAGCAGTGGAGGTGGCAGTCCTTATCAGACCCTAGAAAGTTACCAGGGTTAAACCTGAAGTTACCTCTGATCGCATTTCCAGTTTTACAGCAGAGGCCTCTGAAGCAGCAGACCAACTATAAACAATCCCTGAGCCACATACACTCTTCAGCACGGATCACAGTTTAGTTAAAAACAAGAAATACATCAAAATACTGTCCTGTCACACTGCGTGGTTCCAGAGCCATTCAGAGACAACCATCTTTCTCTGTGCACAGGGAACACTGTCAGCAACCTGATTATGATCCTTCCGCCTATTTATGGGGCCTTCCAAACCTATCGTGACGGCCTAGAGTTTCGATACATTTGCTCGTTTCTGGGACTTTTAGGTGAGTATAATCTTTGTCATCAGTTCAGAAATCTACCGTAAGTTGGACTGAAAATGTTTTTTTTTTCTCTCCCAGCTGTAGGTGTTGGTTCCTGGTGCTTCCACATGACGTTGTTATATGAGATGCAGGTGGGTCACTACTGCATCTATGTTAGCACAATCTGTTCTTTAAATTTGTGGCAGAAATGTTAGACATAAAATGCTAAATAATGCTAAAACAGTTTTTTTGTTTTGTTTTGCAGTTATTGGACGAGCTGCCAATGATTTACAGTACATGCGTCTTCGTCTACTGTCTGTAAGGCTTTCAGGCTTTCTCTTTTGCTGTTAATATACAAAACAAGACAGTTGGTTTAAAGTACCTCATTTGTTATGATTGAGCTTGAGCTAGGGTTGATTGATTATTAAAAAAACATTATCATTTTTGTCAACCCCAAAATCCTGATTGTTAAACGCAACTTTTTTCTGAGTTATCGCTTCTCCTCGGACAAAATCATACAGGAAATTCTATTATGCTATTCATCAAAATAAGAGTATCAAGAGTTGTCCAAATCACTATATGGTTTATTATGACCTGTGTGTACTTAACCTTTGTTCTAAATTTATATATTGTTTTACATTTTTATTGAAAATCTTTAGATATTTATGCTTTGATCACCAGTGGGCTTTGTTTTGAAAGAACTGAGTGTAAAGTAGAAGTGTAAAAAAAAAAATCTACAGTAAATTATTTACCAATCCAGTTTTTAGGAGACCTCAGTTAACAACATTTTTGACACTTGTCATACACTATCTGTGTTGTCCTTATTTTCATTCATTTATCGACTTATAAAGCATTTTACAGACTAGGTATTCAGATTGCCAAAGTGCATTACAAAATTAAAAACAAAGAACAAACAGAATGAATAAAGCGCTAGAAATAAAATAGAATGACATTTTGCTACTTTTAAAAGCTTTCATGAATAAAAAAGTTTAAAGATTTTTTTTAAAATGGCCGAGGTCAGTGATCACATGTAAATCCAAACGGAGTTGGTTCCAGCGACGGGGCGCAGCAACTGACAAAGCCCGGTCACTCCAGCAATTAAATTTAGTTTAGTTAAGGGGACGTTCTGGAGAAACTGGGACGAAGACCTCAGATATCTGCCACTGACACAGAAACTATGTAATGGGCTCGACACACGGGAGGCGACAAAAGACCGCGATCAGCGAAACTCATCGCTATCGTTTTCATAATCTGACACATGGGAGGTGACATGCGGCAGCGGCAAAAGCCAGCGACGCCTCTGTTCCAGGGTGAATAGTGAGTCTTCCGTTGTTTTGATTGGCCGTCAGATTGGAGGGAATTTTGGGTTATTAAAGCAGTTCAGAGTAGAAAAAGCGGTAGATATGAAGTCTCACAAGGTTTTGCTAAAGTTAAGTGAAATCTTGTAAAGCTCTGGGACATCAGACACATCAAGTATTAACTTTTCCTTCATGTTTGTCCAGAGATGTACTGTGAAGCATCCTGTCTGCTCATTGGTCAGTCAATGAAACCTCCGCTGACTGGTCCTTGTCCGAGCGACAGCGACAGCGATGAAAAGTTGAACATTTTTCAACTTTCTGGGATCGCGTCACTGTCTCACGTATGCACTACACATGCACGAGCGCAAAATTTCTGATACATGTTTTTGCGTTTCGCGTAGAAGGAGGGAGACCTGCGATTATCGCTTTGTCGCGCTTGTCTTATTGAAAATGAATGGAGGAGAAGCGATGTCGCCTCCAGTGTGTCGAGCCCATGAATCTGAGAAATAAGGTGGGGCAAAACCATTAGGAGCTTTAAAAACTTAACAACTAAACAACAGGCAGCCAGTGGAAAGCAAATAAAATTGGGGTTATGTGCTCACATCTTGGAGTGTTCGTTATAAAGCGTGTGACTGTATTTTGGACCAACTGAAGGTTTTTCATGGATGACTGATGGACACAGACTGTAGTCCATTCTTGCACTGACAAAAGTGTGAAGATCTTCTGATGATCTGCACAATTAAAAAAAAAGACTTGCCTTTTGCTAAAAGGCTAAGGTGGTCAAAGCTCAATTTGGCTACTGAGTCTACCTGTTTATGAAGTTTAAAATCCTTGTCAAAACCTGCCCCATGAATTTTTGCTGTATTGCTAGAGGTATCAATGGCAGCATTTGAACCAAACTGGATGTATTCTGTCTTTTGCTAATTCAGAAATAGGATGTTTTGATTTAGCCACTGTAGTATAGCCGAAAGACCATCAGAAAGTGAACGTTTAAAGTCGCTGCTAAGGAGAGGTAAATCTGAAGATCATGTGCATAGAAGTGAAAAGACAACTTATGTTGAGTTATAGTTGCTGCAAGGGGCAGCAGATAAAACAAAAACGCAGGGGCCAAGGATGGAACCCTGTGGCATCCCACATGACACACAGGAGCACTGGAGGTTATTTTTTTTCAAATGATCTGACTGCCAAATAGGAAGTGAACCATTCCTCACCTTGTTTTTGTACAGACATTTTAAAATGCTACAACACATGTGAGTCTAGCCCTTAGAAGGGGTGAAAGTGCTTGCCATTCAGAAGCACAGACAAAATAAAAGCACGTTACAAAATGGATTGTGATGAAATGTAAAAACCTGGTTTTGTGATCCTAGATGCCAAAATTGGAATATAAAATCAACTGATTTCACAGCCCTAGCATAATTTAGTGCAACTTTCATTCAAGATTTTACATTTTTATTGTAACTGTTAATATAAAAAACACTTCTTTTGTTCAGATATGAGTGCTTCAAGCAAGAGAACAGCATCAGTGGATTTCCTATTGTGTTATTATTATTCTTTAGTGTCTCAGTTACTTTGGTGAGTACACACATTTACTTTAAACTCTTTCATAGTTATTACATCCAGCAGACCTCCTGAGCTGTTTGTGCTTGAATTCCACACAGGTGTACCTACAGTGGAAGGAGCCAGTGTTTCACCAGGTGAGGCAGACTTCCCTATATTTGCTATTAGGGCTCAGTGTGCTGTAGGTCAGCCGTAACTTGTGTAAACACTGGCTTTGCCAACGCAGCGTGAACACTCACTGCGGTGCATGCTGGTTGTTAAACATCAGGCTTGGGAAATGCAGCACTTGATCCGCCTGTTAAATCAACAACATTTTGTTATTCAGACACGGGTGTAATTTTATGTAAATATTCTTCATAGCTTCACTTTGGGAATCACCATAGCTCCATGGTAGACATGTGAAATGAAAAACAACATTACAGGATTTCCTAGAAGTTGTGTTTGTTACATAGGTCTAGTGTTGTCAAAAGAACCGGTACTTTGGTACTACAAAAATGTAAACGTCACGGTACTAAGATTTTGTAGGTACCGGTAGTACCGAGGACTCGTCTAAACCCGGATCCTTGATGCGCATGATTCGCGCATTTACTGGGCGCGTGCAGTCGCTTCTAAAGCAACGCAGCAGAATGCAGAGTGACGGCAAATGGTGGACCAGCTGATGTGGTAAATAAAGTTCATTCACGGTTTTTATTGGTAAATTTAGTCTAAATGAAATTTTTGTTTGGTACCGAAATTGGTACAGAGAACCGTGGATTTTTACTGGTACCGCTACCGAATACTGAAATTTTGGTACTGTGACAACACTATTCAATTCAATTCAATTCAGTTTATTTATATAGCGCCAAATCACGACAAGAGTCGTCTCAAGGCACTTCACAAAGTAAACATTCCAATACAGTTCAGTTCATTAAGCCAATCAGTAAAAACGTTTCCTATATAAGGAACCCAGCAGATTGCATCAAGACACTGACTGTGTGTTGATACAATCCTCATACTAAGCAAGCATGTAGCGACAGTGGGAAGGAAAACTCCCTTTTAACAGGAAGAAACCTCCAGAGGATCGTGGCTCAGTATGAGCAGCCATCCGCTACGACTCACTGGGGATTGAGAAGACAGAGCAGGCACACGCACACCCCACACACACCCACACACACACCCACACACACACACACACACACACACACACACACACACACACACACACACACACACACACACACACACACACACACAANGGTTCTGTGAGGCTGCCGCCACCTCTTCGCAGCATAAATCCCATTAGTTTTTACCAATAGTTCACACATTTTCTGAAAGCATGCCTCATATTGTCAGAACTCTACACACTAATCCAAAACACACACACACACACACACACACACACACACACACACACACACACACACACACACACACACACACACACACACACCATATAGATCAAGTAGTGTTTCTATGGCTACACTGTGATTTCTTAGTAGAAGTTCTATTTAGTAAGAGAAACTTTATTGTCTTTATCTGAGTGAATCTATAATTAATTCAACAGGTGAACTAATAGTAGCACATTCTATGTTAAAGAAAGTGAGATGTAATATCAGGAGAGGGAGAATGTTAAGTGGTTGGCAGCAGTGTGCCAGCCGATGGCCCCCTCCATGAGGCCACCACAGCTCCGCAGAACGCCAGTGTAGCTTCTTCTGGGGAGAAAAACACTTAGAGAGAAAATAAAGTTAACAGCTGAAATAACAGGAAATAATGCAATTAGAGAGTGGTGGTAGAAGAGAGTAGCAGAGTGTGGAAAGTGGTCAGTATGTCCTCCAGCAGTCTAAGCCTATAGCAGCATAACTACAGAGATAACTCAGGATAACCTAGCCTTTTAGATGGAGGCATGTGGGAGGCAGGGCCAGGGAGAAAAGTCTTTAACGACAGTAGTCCCCTCTGTACACTCCACCTCCCTCTGCTCCCCACTCGTCTAAACCTGGGCTAACATCAGAATTTAACCATAAGCCCTATCAAATAGGTAGACATCCTACTTTTAGATATTCTAGGAACCACCAGTAAACCTGCAGTCTGAGAGCCAAGTGCTCTGTTAGGAACATATGGAACAATCAGATCACTGATGTATGATGGAGCTTGTTTATTAAGAGCTTTATATGTGAGAAGGAGGATCTTAAAATCTATTCTGAATTTAACAGGCAGCCAATGTAGGGAAGCTAAAACAGGAGAGATGTGGTCTCTCTTTTTAATTCTCATCAGAACTCTACACTACATAGGTCTGTATTTTAATTGAAGTAGTTAGCGATCTCAGCACAGAGGAGTAAACAGCTGCTCACAAGATGGCATGTTTAGAGCACGTTTCTGCCATTTAAAACAGTCTAAAGATGGCACCGCTAACTATCTGCTCAGTCTTTATTAATAACTATTCATAAAACGTCATCAATAAAACTAACTATAATTTTACTTTGACGTGTTTAGTTCTTAAAATCAACTTGAGACAACAAATATCAGAGTAATGGTACTGTTGATTCAGTCAAAGATAAACCCAACCTCAGGGTCTCACATTGCATTTGTGTTGGATAACAACATTTGAACAGTGGAACAGATCACTGTTTGTTTATTGTTCGGGGCAGAAGTTGTTTACTGATCACAGGGCTCTGTTGTGGTTGAGATCACCTCTGCTTTGCAGAGATACTTTTGATTGTCTCGTTCTGGGCTCTCTAAACTCTTAACTGTGCACTACTTTTACAGAATGGTAGAGAATGTTATTTTTAGGAACTAAGGATCACATTTTTTTAACCCCTTGAGTTCTTTTGATTGTGAGTGTCTGCTGATACCGAGTCCCGATCCAATAGTTAAGCAATGCATTAAAGTAGATAGAAAAAAGGAGAACACATCCAAGATTGTCCTTTGTTTTTTTAAATTATATTAATATATGTCTTTCTTTCTGTGTCATTACTTTTCTTTATCAGCCAAAAGAATCACTTTTTCATGAAGTACTTTGATAATAAACAAGTTAATATTAAGAATTTATTTAAAAGTAACCTATTCACTCTTATTTCAAATTGTTTACTAAATAGTGTATTTAGCTGTATTGAGAGATGCACTTTCCTGCAACACGACAGGCAAATCATGGCAGACAGGCTCACTCATCTTTACATAAACTTGGTTGTACAGTGTAGGATCATTCACACACACACACACACACACACACACACACACACACACACACACACACACACACACACACACACACACACACACACCCCACCTGAATACACATCTCTGTACATTTTTTTGTACATTTTTATAAATTTTCTGTACATACAGCTGTTTTAGTTTGATTGCTATGTATATAGAGCTATTTTGTGTCTTCATCTACATTCATTTTGCTATTAGAGCTGTGTAACACTTAAATTTTTCATTTGCGAGATAATAAAGGTTTATTGTATTCTATAAGGCCTGTAAAGCTGCATTTGTAGTGGTGAGAAGGAAACTCACACAGCTCTAGGACACGGTGATCTGACAGCGACAATCACAGACAGTGGTGTAGTTGGATGACCAGTCATAGTTAGAGGCTGGTCATCCAGTGCAAAAAATATAATCTTAACTGTGACCTGTTTGGCTTTCTTGCTGTCCTTAGGAAACTTTTTCAGCGTAAATGTTTTTTAACATATTTTTCAGTGTCGGCTGGCTCCGTGTTTTTGTCCCATTTGCTGCAGTGAACTGGAAGTATTAGGCAGGGTGTTTTTAAGGTGTTGGACTAGGACTAAATGTAGACAAGCGTTTCATTGTGGTGATGCCTGGAAAAAGAAAAAGAAAGAAGTTTGTTTTTAAGTTGGTATCAGATTCATAGTGTTGAATACTGCTCTGTCTTTTCCACGACGTGAAATACCCAGTATGCACACATTACAAGTGGGCTGCCTTTGCTGGTTTCCGGTTTAAAATACATCCAAACTGCAGACATTTTCGCTCTCCTGAGGCAACACTAATGCTCTGCATTAGCCTGTGCTGGCTAATTGTTATGAATTCCCCACCTGCTCAATTGTGTGACGTTACGGTGTTGTCATTGTGCATGCAATAATGAATATTGATGTAGAGAAATTTGTTAAAATTAAAATCCGCGAGTGTGAGCTTATTTGTACCCAACTAAAAAGTAACATGGTGTGACCTATATGTCACACAAAAAAAAACAACACAGCACAACAATGGTGGTGATGTTGAACATTTTTTGTCACTCAGTGGGGAAATATTGGTGTCACACCAGTAATTACATTCATTACAGGGGGAAAAAAGGCGTGTAAAAAAATAAGAATGAGGAGTAAACAACAAGAAAACATAAAGCAGAAATACTTAAAAGATTCAAAATACTAAAGATTAAAACTTGAAAAAAGAATAATAAATACACATTTTAAGGAATAAAAATATTTTTTAACCCTCCCACTGTCCTATTGGGTGACCCCTCCAGGAAACGTGACGTTTGAGCAGGGTTGATGGTTTATCCCTTGGGGTCCACGTGGCAGAGGTGAGGACTGAGCACCACCTCACCCCTGCCACGTGGACCCCAAGGGATAAACCATCAACCCTGCTCCAACATCACCTTTCCTGGAGGGGTCACCCAATAGGACAGTGGGAGGGTTAAATAAGGAGACATAATAAGTATCAACTACCACTAATGTGTGTTTTATTTCAAATAGACTTGCTCATGTGTAATTTGGTTATTCCAGATTCAGTGTTTATGCAAAAATAAGTTTGTATACAAATACAAATCTGTAGATGTGCATATTTGCTGTAAATTTTTCAGTATAAATTATTAAGTATATTTTTCAATAAATATATTGAGATTGGCCTGTACTTCATCCCAGTAAAGCATCCTTAAAGCTTCCAGGTTCACAGATCAATAAAAACAACACTGCAGCAGCAGAGATGCTCTCTGAAAAATGTCTTTCTCATGGACTCCGTGATTTCAGGAAGTTTTTTTTTTTTTTTTTTACAAGAGAAGAGGCTGATGTGTTGTCTCAAACACTGCATCAGTCCAATCAAGGCATCCATCCATTCTCTTCCGCTTATCCGGGGTCGGGTCGCAGGGGCAGCAGCCTGAGGAGGGAAGCCCAGACTTCCCTCTCCCCAGCCAATTGGGCCAGCTCCTCCGAGGGGAATCCCAAGGCGTTCCATGGCCAGTTGAAAGACATAGTCCCTCCAGCGTGTTCTGGGTCTTTCTTTGGGTCTCCTCCCGGTTGGACGTGCCCGGAAAACCTCACCAGGGAGGCATCCAGGAGGCATCCTAACTAGATGCCTGAGCCACCTCAACTGATTCCTCTCGATGTGGAGGAGCAGCAGATCTACTGCGAGCCCCTCCCAGATGACCAAGCTTCTCACCCTATCACAGCGCATCACAGCGCTTCCGTGATTCCTTTATTAACCATTAACATGATATTAACCATCATCCAGGTGACCAGGTCTCTTATGCGTCTTCGTGTGCGCAGAATTGTGCTTAACGTAAATTCGATCAGTGAGAGGAATTCTATCACATACTAGCTTTGTTTGGGGAGATGACGCATGTACGCCCGCTGCATTATTCAATATCTGGGTACAGCCTTCCCAACCCCTCCCACGCAGATATCTGGAACTTTTCCCTGCTGTGTGAAGGCAGCCGAAAGGACAAGTTCCGGTGCAAACGTGGTGTGTCTGAAAACACAGTTCTGGTTAAAGACCGGACTGAATTGTCCACACATGTTCCAGAATGTCAATCTGAAAAGGGCTTTAGTGTAATCAGTGCACCAGGAAATAGTGCACTGACAAACGTTCTGCCTTGCTTGAAATGCGAGCTGTGATTAAATGCATGAATTTTTATTAACGCGTTATTTTTTTCTAATAAGCATAATAAAATTCTCACCCCTAGATTTTAACTTTTAATATTGATGCACATATAAATATAAGGAGAGTGAACAAAAAGTGCTGTCACTATTTGAATCAGTTTCAAGCCGTGCTGAACTCAAACAGTGGACAGGAAGTGTTTTGCTCTACTATAAAACACAGCGTGACGGATGAAAGTGAGTGTTCTAAACGAGCTGGCACAGACACGATATCTTCCTTTAGGTTATGACTCATTTAATTTTAAAAGTTGGACTTTTAATACATGCTGGAGGATTTACCCAACGCTGAAGCGATCGACACAACAAACTATCTCGTGTGTCAAATCTCATATTACACTGCAAACCAAAAGCCTTTTATGAGTCTGAAGCCTATTTTATTTCAGGTTGGTTAACAGTTTAGAGATCCGGAGAAGCTTTAAATGACCGTTGTCTTGTTTGTGCTCGTGAGATGTGCTATTTTAGTTACGTAATTAACTCGTAATGATAGCTAATGCTAACGTGAGTACGTGCTAGGATCTACTTATAACTAACGTTTTAAGCCTTTTTAAATCCAAATTTCTGGTACATTTGATTGATTTTATTAAGGTATTAATGCCATGCTACAACACTGAGCACTCTAAAAGCTATTTGCGGTCCGCAAATAGCTTTTAGAGTGCTAATATTTTTAGCAGTTAGCTCAGTGTTGTAACGTGGCAGGTAAACAGCTTGCAATTTGCGGTAAAGACACGTGAAAACAGTATCAAACTATTTACCTGCCACGTTACAACACTGAGTTAGCTGCTAAAAACATTAGCACTCTAAAAGCTATTTGCGGTGAGGACACATGAAAACAGTATCAAACTGTTTACCTGCTGTTTATGTAGCTGCGTTTCTAAATAACTGTTCAATAAAACGCCATAAAAAAACCAAACCCTTACCTGTGATGAAGTGATCACTGCAAACTAGCATTTTCCGTTCTGTTTCTGCTCATCCTGCAGCCGGAGATTATGATCCACTAGTCCGCTGTTACCGTAAAACCTGGTATACGTGCGCCTCAAAAAATCGAGTGAGGGCTCACTTTACCGTCGATCTCCGAAAAAACAAACAAACACCCACGTTGTTTCTAATAGTAGCCCCGGCCACTATTAGAGACCTGCCTGTATTTACCCCCGCCGACAGCGAGACCGGCTAATATAGGAGACCTGGCCGGTAATGGAATACAGGCCAATATTAGAGGATTTACAGTATTAACATATGGAATACTCACTCAGCACATTTATTTATACAACGATCTCAGCTATATTGCCTAACTTTCCAAGTTTTATGCAGTGGCATTTTTAGAGGATTGCCAAAAGAATAGATTAACTTTTTTATTGTGTCGTTTTTTCAGTGTAGAAGAGAAACATCCTGATATCTAAATATCACTAACAAACATTGTTTCAGCCTGTTCAGTAGAAAAAGAACATTGTATGTTTTCAGATGCAGAATGTTTAACACATCCTTTTCCGAGGTCAGATAATTTTCTAACCTATCCTGAGTGTACTTGACTTTACTTCTAACCAGTAGATCATTTCATCTGTCAGTACCTGCTCATGCAGTGTTTTTGCAACCAGCTCAGTGGTCTAGTGGTATGAGTGTCCACCCTGGGACTGAGAGATCGGGGTTCAAATCCCGGTCGGGTCATACCAAAGACTTTGAAAAAATGGGACCCATTGCCTCCTACTTGACACTCAGCATTTAGGGGTTGGATTGGGGGGTTAAACCATAGACATGAATACATAGATGCCCCATTGGGCACTGGAGAGTGTAACAGCATCGCGACCATATTGGATGGGTCTCCTCACTGTCCATGCAGAGGGAGCAACTATGCCTGTTTTTGTGCTGCCTACAGTTGCAACAACCGGCGTACTATTGATAACAGATCACATGAGATTACTATTGACTTTTATAGCCCACGTGATGGGGATTTATATTTTTATTTATTTTCATTTATTTTGTTTAATTATGTTTATATGTGAATTATCATGCCATACCATGTGTCAGATTTTGTGAAAAAGTTTAATAAAAATGTGTTTTTTAGTTGGGTAAGCACCTTCCTCAGCAGAAATGAATGCACTGGGAGTGAATGGAGACCCATCTAAGATGGCGCTGGCCACTACGACAGCTCCCATAGGCAGCGCCAGTTCACGAGGCGTCTACGTATATATGTCTGTGGGTTAAACCACCAAATAGTTCCCGAGCGCAGCCACAGCTGCAACTCCCCGCTCCCCATGGGGATGGGTCAAATGCAGAGATGTAATTTCACCAGTGTGACGATGACTCAGGACTTTAACTTGACTTTAACTTTTACACCAAGATAATCTCCTTTTTCAGGTCATGTATGGTGCTCTAGTGGCTTGTCTGGTGCTGCGATCTATTTTCATTGTTACATGGTAAGTTTGCCAAAAGGTGATCCAAATGGACCGTACCATTTCAAACAGGTCAGTAATGATTCATAAAGTGTCATCATGCTGGTGTTTTTCCTTTAGGGTGTACCCATGGCTCAGGCCGCTGTCCTACACCTCTTTAGGCATCTTTATGTTGGGGTTCCTGCTGTGGAACATCGACAACATCTTCTGTGACTCATTAAGGTGGTAATTTATGAAGTCTACGTTTTTGTTTAAGCTATGTATAAGTTAAGTGATCAGAATTAATCAAATGAATCAAATAAGTTATTCTCTTGTGGAAAAACTCAGGAGATAACAAAAGTCACTTGAATCTATGTAAACTGTTTCCCTGACAAATGATGTAAAGAATTAAAATCCTTTAAGTTTGGTTAAAGTAGGTTTTATTCTCATTTTTCAACCCAGAGCCAGCAGAAAAATGCTGCCCCCTGGTGTTGGAGTCTTGACACAGTTCCACGCCTGGTGGCACATTTTCACGGGTCTTGGATCCTACCTGCACATTCTTCTCAGGTAATGCTCTTGTTGACTCAGGTAATTACAGTGTTTTATTTAGATAAAATAAGTTACACTAAAATAAAATCTTCATTGTTCTGTAGCTTGCAAATCAGAGCAACCTACCTCAAGTACAGACCAAAAGTTAAGGTAGGTTGGGTTTGAATCCTTACTTGGATGTCTTTATGTTTTTTTGTTGTGAATTTGGAGACCCCCCCCCCCCCCCCCCCCCCCCCCCCCCATCACCACCCCACACGCACACACAGTTAAACGCACCAAGAGCATGAACGGCAGACTTATTTATGGCTCTTGAAGGTTTCTCGGAACTGTTCTTCCTACACAGTGGAACGATTTTACCACATAAAACTTAAGTTAACTAAAGAATGTGTGCACTCACACAAACAACAAATATATCCAACCAGCTCCACGTAACACTTCTCCCTTGTCCATGTGGACCGCTGCATGTTTTAGTCCAGCTTAACATGCTGATGTAAAGATTTAGGAAGAAAGAAAATTCACAGTAAATTCAAACTTGTGCTTCCAGTTAATATTTTTAATGTATTAAAGGTTGAATATGGAAGCTATAGTTTATAAAAAATAACACCTCCACGGGGCGTTTAGAGGTGTGGAGAATGAAGGTTCAGTATTTCCTTGAAAAGTTATTTTTTTATTAAAAATAATCAGATATTTATTTTGACGGGCACGACACTGGGTTTATGTTTACATCTACCAGCCACTAGAGGGCACGTTGCAGGTTTCCAAATCCGCTCGGCACAGTGAGGCTGGTACTGTGGAAAATGGTGGACTCTGCAAGTCAAGCAGCAACTTCTGAGAAGAGGAGCGACCATAAAAGATCTAAAACCAGAGTGAGTTTAGGTCGTCATGGACATGGTGCTGGCTGCTCACTTCACGTATCAGCAGAGAACCTGGCATCCCGACAGCTGAAAACCCTTTTCTGTTGTTGCAGCTACAACATCCACACACTAGATGTCACTTTGGTGTTCGTGTTCCATATTCAACCTTTAAATATGTTTTATCACCATTTCACTCTGGAAAAAGAAGAGATTATATCAGTTCTGAAAACCTTAAATGAATCTGACATTCAGCTCATGATGACTAAACCGTATTTGTGGATCTGACCTTCCTTCCAGTTTCTGTTTGGAGTCTGGCCCACGTTGCACATCGAACCACAGAAGAAGAGCTGAAATGAAGGAAAAGGACCAGCCTAAAGATGGTGACTGCCAGACTCAGACACTGTTGGCATAGAGACCTGCCGGTGCTGCTCGGCCACTGCTGGGGCTGGTCGACACCAGGGAAGCCCTTTAGGGACCTCTTAGTTCTGCTGTGGGACATCACTACTTACAGTATAGCACTGAGTGAAGTTCTTTTATTTTTCATCAGTCATAACTTATTAGGCTAGTTTTAATCTAATTTTATTGTAATATAGTTGTTTTATTAGCTCGACACAGTGAGCAGGTGCTATGACCCACTGCACTGGCAAACGTTGACGGGGTTAAGGACAGTTAATAGGTGCATTTCCTTCAAAATTCAAAGTTTAGTTTGACTATTTGATAAATAGTCATGAGAAAAAAATTTGACCGTTGATACCATTTTATAAAAATATTCTCACTTCAACAGACAGATTCAGTTTTATCTCTTAGTCCATTTTTGTGTGGGATCAAATTACCTTTAAAACACTGGTTCTGGATTTTGTTCGACCTGATTTCGCTTCAGTAAACGGTTTGTCCTTGACCCAGTAGAACTCGAGATATCTGAGAGTAGAAATCGACGGTGTGGGTTTTTCTATTGCCGACACCGATGCTGGCATGTAGAGGTCTCAGTCTGCCAATGGCTGATATGGAGACGTTTTCGCCTTATCAGAATGTCACTAATAACACCAGTGGATGCACAACATTTCTGAACCTAATCAGGACTTTCACTTCTGTATTTAAATAACTCTTGAATCTTAAATTTGTGCTCAGTAATAAAATCAAAACATTTATTCAAATTTAATCAAACAAATCAATAAACTGACCAAGTATTAAAAATACAACTGGTAAGTAAAAAATATGTTTGTTTACAATAATATTTGAGATCATTTATTAAGCTGGTCTTTATTAGGAACATAAATATGTATTTAAATAAAATTTGGTGGCAGCACTAGGCAAACCACTGATGTGCCTGTTTTTACAGGTCAGCTTTACTCATATTTTTAACACATTTGCCTTGTAAGTCGTTCTCCAAGGAAAAACAGCTCTGGTGCGCATGTTTGAGGATGTAGAATTCTGCCGGAGGAGAAAGTAGCTTCAGATGGCAGGTCATGGAGTCTTATTTCCTGATATGTGGACATCTCTACTCTGATTGGCTAACAGCAACACGACTCTACCACTGACTCTGTTTGCTCTGCAACGTTGATGTTTTATCTCCACTAGCCCAGACGTTCTCTGCTGTTTCCTGGACGCTAAACCAACAACAGCCTTCCCCGTCATGAGTCAAGATGGGTGAGTCCATGAATGTTAAGTGACAGTGTGACATAGATCTGTCAGGATTTTCTAATCCTAGAGTTTCACCGTCTATTTTCTATCAGAAGCTGATGCAGGAGATAGGTGTATTTTCATGTTCTGCCTGCATGAAAAACTCAGAGTGACCCATTAGAATCAGAAATAATAATTTTAACTTATTTTCATTGAAGATGACCTTTAAATCGGCTCTATTAAACATGTTTATCGGCTGATGTGATATAAAAAATGGTAAACATCAGACAACACAGACTGATAACTCGGGTCTATCCCTATGTTGTCCTACCAGCTCTCCTTGATTTCCAGTTCCTCATCAGTGAATTTTTCTGGTTGACCTTCATAGACTTTCTAACTTAGATCATCCATAACACTATCAGCATCTCAGTCTGGACTTTGTGGTACCACTCATCCTTTTGTTCTGAGTGCAGGAACCAGATCCTCCAGATGTTGTTGGGTTCAGCAGCTGGTAGGGTTAGGGTTAAGGGGAGAAGTCCACCGCTTATTCAGGTGAAATCAGGGCAAACGTTCAAGTTCAGGACATGTTTGCACCATCTGTCTGCTGAAGCAAGAAAAGTTTAATGAAATCAAATGAAAGGATTTTTACCCAGGTTCATGTTGAAGACTGCCCTCCATTTGTTGGCCCGCCTGTTTTATACCTAAATTAATATAAACAACATCATCATGAGGTTAAAAATAAACTAGGAGACCTTTCATGGACCTCACTGCTGAGGGGTCACATCCTGAAGAAGGATCGGATCTCTAGCCTAGTGAACTAGACCAATTCTTGCTTTGCAGAGTTTGGTCTAGGCACGCTTCATTGGAACCCTCGCAGCCCAAACCACTGCTGTGTCTATCCAATCACAACTCGCTATATCCCCACGCTTCATAGGAACCCTCGCAGCCTGTGGCTGTCCAATCACAGCTCGCTATAGTTTTGGTTGGGCCAATCACAGCGCTCTATATTGTGGGCCAATCACAGAGCGGGAGTAGCCGATGACGTCAGCGCTGCGGCCGCGAACCCAAGCAACATGGCGGCAACTCGGAAAACACGTTCGTTTGAAACGGCTTTGTCATCAACATTGGATTATTTAGACTCCAACGTGCGTAAGTCTGTCTGATATACTTAGCGGCTTCTTATTTTTATCAAACAAAGTAGTGCAATGTCCCAGTACACCTGATATTCACATGTTTTTATACAAAAACGACAGAAATCATTGACGCCATTAGTGGGTCCCGCTTTTCCATCGCTGTGATTACGTCACGTTGTTCGTTACTCTGATTGGTCCTAGCGCTATCCAATTGCGTGCTGACATTTTGAAAGACAACCGTAGATCCCGCCTCACGACTGAGAGCCGTCAATGGTTCGTGGCCAGACTATATATTCACATATATAGGATGGCTTGCCAGGCTATCGGATCTCCACACATGCTAACTGGGTTGTTATAGTCAGCTGTCACTGGTATGAAACTCTACTCCCATTTGATTTGTGTTAAGCTCATTCTTCCACATTATAGCATGTCACAACTGGAATGATTCAGTTTTAGTCTCATAATTATTTTATTGCCAAAGTTGCACATATTTTTAAAGCTATGTTATTGTGTGAGATGTGTCACTTATTTTATTTTGAAGAAACATGATGTCATGATTTTATGAAGGCTCTTAACATGAATTGTAGCTTTTTGATAAACTCTTGTATTTCTGAGAAACGCAGAACAAACGGAACATCTAAAGCTAACGTGTGTGTGTGTGTGTGGTGCAGGAAGAATTTCACCCTGTTTGATTATTACTGCCAGCAAATGTATTCTGTGAGGAGTGGCAACAGTTTAGTGTGGGGTCAAACAGCATCCTAGGGAGATGGAGGAGGATCATCACCTCAGTATAAAAGCTAGTGATCAGAGATGCTAAACTACTGACATAACTATTAAAATATATTCAAGGACCAAGTGAATGAGCTGTTTGACCGATTTCATATTCGTAGGCTGAAGGAAATCCCATGAGATGCTGTTGTACAATGTTCAGTTCCACTCAGCAACTCTTAGAAACTTTTTATTCTAAGTTAAAAATAAGGCTAAGTGCACCAGTACTGATGCATTTATTTAATATTTATTAGGTTTTTTATTATTATTTTTATAGCGCATACAGAAGGAATTTTTCAGAGGAGCACCTTTGTAAAACTGTAGTTAAACCACTAGGGGGCAACAGATTCCAGCTCATAGTGACTTTATCCAGCATGCCCGTGCACTGGTGTACTGCACCGTGCTTACTGTAGAACTCTGAAAATCTCTGCCTCCATGTGTATTCTTAGCTCTGTGTGGTGAATGGAAGTTATTTTTTATTTCCTGCTGCTGTGAAACCGGATTTGTGTTAGCAGGAGGCAGGAGCTCCACTGGTTAACTGGAATATGCACAACATTTAGGTGGTTTAGAGATTAACTAAACTGCTGAATCATCTCGTGAGGACACATACCATTATTGTTGAGTCTAAACGCTCGGTGTAAACATTCATAAGCACAATATGTGAAAGATAAGTTTTAGCACTGTCCACGTGTCTTTGTGATCTCTTTGGTGTTTTACTTTTGAGTCACTGCTCATCAGTAAACGAGGGTGCCTTACTGTTATCGCTGCAGTGTGATCCAAGTTGCCTTGATGTTTGTTGTATTTTCTCACATGCTCGTCCCCCCATCAGGAGGACAGGGTCAGCTTCAGACAGTGTGTGCCTGATTTTTGGCCTTCCATTGATTTCATGTGCAAAAACGTACACATTACTCCCATGACATTAAAGTGTTTGTGTTTAGGCCTCTAGACCAAATTCTGCCAACAGTTATGCTGAACTTTGATCACGCCTGTCATTTATGATGTTCCATGTTGTCAAATAAAACATCTCAACACTAAATGACTCAGTAGTAGTAGTACTCTTCTTACTAGTAATAACTGGATGTTATTGATTCCTTGATAGTACTGTGGTATTATTAATAATAATAATAATAATATTAATGTAAAACTACATGACAGAGTGAATATTAATAGATGTACAGAAAACTGCAGCTCTGTTTATCAAACAGAAGCTGTACCTTTCAACAAGAGATAATATAAACCTCTCATACCACATGTAGACCAAATACTCACTGAACCCTTTTTATTTAAAGGAGTCATCACCTATAATACCGTGGATATCTACGTCCTATTATAGTCTTTTAGACCATTAAAATAAATTGTATTGGAAAAATAAATTTATAAAGTGCTTTTCTGATCCTTTTATGTGAAGGGCATATTTTCTCGTGAGATCACACGCGATATTTCAGCTGTGTCGGACACGCGCAGGACTGAGGGGCGCGTTGATTGGTGGAAGGAAGCAGCTTCAGCATCTTGCTCCAAAATAACAAAAGTTATAACTGAACCCGACCTGGCAGTGACCTATGGGATCCAACAGTACGAGCCCGAGCCTCGCCTCGTGCGTAATGGCTTCCTCGCTTGTCGTTGAGTTTTTTTTCAGCGAAGCGCCGTAAACTGGAAAATGATGGGACGCGGCATTGGAGATCTGTAAACAGTCTGGATGGGACAAAGCAAGCTAAACAGCCTGGCATCGGCTCATCATGCTGTTGTGAAGATCGAATACACAAACCCAGTGGACTTTTTTCCCTGTAACACGGATCAGCAACGGTAAGACATAATTTATGCGTTTCACGTTATGAAATGAGCTTTGTTGTGCTGGTTTGTTCGCTGCTGGTTCATATTTGTTTATATTTGGCCTTTGTGTCGGCATATAGGCGAATCTCGTTTTGGAGTGCGCGTGCTCGTGGGGTGCATGTGAGCTGGTTGAAGAAGGCAAGATTAAACAAACGCGTCAATGTTAAATATCGGCTTCTCGGCCAGTGAACAATCATTAGGAAGCCATTATAGACATTTTTTCAAGTGGAAAAGTGAAAATTTCAGGTGATGACTCCTTTAACAAAATAGGAAACAAACCAGGTCTGACTATTTTGAACGCAGCTCAAATTTACAGTAAGTTATTTTCAGTGGAAACCTGATCCTGCTAATGGGCACTTATTCATCAAGTCCTGTATTGCTCAGGTTAAACTGCCCAACAGTTAGAGAATAAGAAAATACCTTTAGCTAACTGAGCGCCCCACAGAAACCAGATCCCAAACATGGTGAGCTCAAACAAGCGTGGCAGTCTAAAGGTAGGTTTCTGTGTTTGGGTTAGTCAAAGGTAGGTTTTGGTTAGGCTGTCCAGAATACGTCCAGCTTGTGTAAACGTGTGTTTAACAACAAGACTGAAACGTAGAGCATGATGACACCAATGTGGTAAACCTTGTGCAAACAGAGAGAAATCTGCTTCCATATTTACAGAGCTTTTTGAGAATGTGGTTCATGACAGCACAAACCTACACAATGACACAATAGTGGTTTTGATCTTTGGTGCTAGCTGTCAAACAGGTCAAATGTACCATATGCTGTAAATGTTTCTGAACACATGTCTTAGGTCCAGATTAGTACTGGCCTCAAATATCACATTTAATGATGTGACTCTTGGTATTTATACTAAAAACTATTGAAATGCAAATTACATGTTGGTTTAAAAATAATCTACTGTATATTTCATCTGCATATTCAAGGTTGGATTGCCAAAGTAAAAGGTCCAGAAAAGTAACACAGAGCTTAAGTAGAATTTTACTAAGGATTCTAAACAAAATGTATAAATAAGGCACCTGCATAACACCTCTCCAAGTTAGAGGACTCCAAAGCACTCTACACTTTAGTGAATCATTCACACACTGGTGGTGATGAGCTACACTGTAGCTACAGCTGCCCTGGGGCAAAGCTGCCAAACACAGGCACCACTGGTCCCTCCAACCACCACCAGCAAGCAAGAAGGGTGATGTTTTATGCCCAAGGACACAACAACTGACAGAGACTGAGATTGGGTTCAAACCGACAACCCATAGGGCAAACTCCTAACCCCTGAACCACCGCCTCACCATCCAACCCTTTTAAATCTTCTTCATGACTACACCTTGAGATCCTGTCTATGGTCCCCACAATCAGGATCAGAGACAGCAAGCTGACCTATAAATCCAACCCATTCTGGGAATGAACTCGACTTGATTCTTAGCTCTTGGTTTTTGATTGTACAGATACCAGATAGATTGTCCAGATAGAGTCACCCTGGCACCATGGTTGGAGCCAGCCATTGAAAGCAACACTGATCTGATGGTGGAGTGTTACTGGTATTGCTGGTATGTGGTTGCACAGAAGAGGAAGCGGCCAAATGTTCATGCATTTTGCCGATGCTTTTATCCAAAGTGGCTTACAGTCTACCGTCAGTAGAGCGATGCATAGCGTTATATCTTAGGTTAGGCTATTATAGAAATGTTTGCTGATCCTTGTCAAGGCAAAAAAATATATTTTCATAATGTCCCTTCATGTTTTTGTGTCAACTGCACGAGTACAAAGCTGATGAATGATCTGAGTGATCCTGGGCGAGGTGATCCTCATGGATCAGACAAAAGCTACAGGACTTTGTTGCTTTCCTGAAACATTGTTCATGATCCAAAGATTTTTCACAATTCCAACTGAAAAAAAGCCTTCAAACTCCACTTCTAATTTCTTTGTTGGTGCAAGCTAACATTGAAATCAAACCCCAGTCCTCCCCCCTGAGGCTCTTTGTTGTCCTGATCCCCATGTGAGATGTTTTATTCACATCCCTATCATGTGGACCACGCCAGCAAAGATCCGACCAACCTATCCAGGATTGATGTGTTTAGTTTGCATTAATAAAGCTTCACTACTGAATACATACTTGTTTCTGGACATTTGCTATTGTGAAATGAGAAGGATCTTTCGATAAAAAATCATCAAGGAAAAAGAGAAGTCAGACCTTAAATATATTCCTGAAACGGTTGTTTTACGGTATGTCATGTTTATAACTTTTTCCAGTTTTTTGGTGTTTGTTTTGTATTTGCTTGTTGATCTAGCAGATGCTTTTATCCAAAGCGACTTTAAGAGACTAATTTAAAGGGACACTAGTTAGTTTTGGCTTGTTTTGAGCACCCCCTAGTGTTCATTGGTGAAACCGAAAGTAAAACATATCTCTCCTCGCTGTGCGTTTGTCTTTTTAACGCCTTAATCTAACAGCTGAAATGTCTCCTCAGTCTTCATTAGTGTCTACAGGAGCAGTTCATCACTAAATCAAACAAATCAGCTGTGTTCATGATCTAAAACATGCAGGAAACGTGCTGGAACCAGACTGCAGAGCCAGGTAGGTCAAGCTGAATTTTTCTAAGTCCCAACAGATCAGACCGGCAACTGTGAAGCTGCAAGTGGAATATTCTGACCATAGGGGGCGACAGGGGCTGGGTGGCCTTTCATTAAACCTGTAAAGGGTCATTTTAGCACATACTGGCTCAAGAACATGATTTAAAAATATGAAAAAGTTGCAAAGTGTCCCTTTAAACGCTCATGTCTTTGGTCTGTGAGAGGAAGCCGGAAGACCTGGGGAAAGTGCTATAGCATGCATGAGAACGTGCATCTCCGGGATTCAAACGTACAGCTTTCTTTCTGAAAGGCTGCAGTGCTACCAGCTGTGCCGCCATGCAGTATTTTTATAATGGTTTTAATTTAATGGACACAAATAATAAAAGCGAGTGCTTGTTTGCATCAGGGTGTGACATCATGTACCTTTTCTTCTTTTAAAACACATTTTCTCCAGAGTCAGGTCATATTATGTAACCTAAAGCTAGTTTTGCACGCAGAAATGACAGTATGGTTATAGGCTGCACTTGTCTTCACCCTCGGGTCCTGCTGGCATCTGTCAGAGGAGCAAGTTTAGACACAGAATAATTACAGCATACATACGCTACAACGCATTCCTCCATGAGCAATAGCTGTAAACACTGTTGTGACACTATGTGCTCGTTTAAAACACTAAAAACTTTGTTCTACTGTCGGGTCTGTTCGAACAGGATTCTCCCAAGTGGAGTCATCCCTCCCTGAGACCCCACTCAGGAAGACGCTGCAAAGGATGAATGAGTAATCACACGTCATGATTCAATTCAGCAACTTAATTTTATTATCAGTGATTGCCTGAGTGAATAGTTTCTGATCAAAGGACCAACGTGACTTGGCTCTAGATGTAATTCCTCATAAGTGATGTGAGAGACTCATTACCAGACATCACAGATATTTGATTCACTTTCCTCCAAGTAAGGGTGTAGGAACCGGGAGGGGTTGTCCTGTTCCTACGCCCTTGCCTCCAAGGGTGTTACAGCCTGTTTTGGGGGATGTTTGATTTTTCACACAGGACCGGGTTACGTTCTATAGCTTTAACAAAAGCATTCATTTACAAAAACATTCTGTATTGACTTGGGTTATCTTCCCCTGATGCTGAAATCTTTTTCCTGAGCTGAAACATTTGAAGCTGTGCACTATATGCACTAAGATTTATTACTGTGTGCTTTTCAGCAGAAATTGCTACTGTTATACATCCTCATGTTGTTGGTGCAGTGATGTTTTGGTTCTGTTGTATTTTTGTGTGTCCCCTTTTCTCTCTCTCTCTTTCTGCAGGTATAGAAGCGGATTCTTTTGCATCCTTTATTGTTTAATTTTGTGAACCCCCCCCCCCCACCACCACCACCACCACCACCTCTGTGCTGTGTTGGTTGAAGCGGCTCTGCATTATCGCGTGGACATCAGGGGCAGTTCCACTGGATTGGCAGACCGGTGTGGTGGTCCCCCTATTTAAAAAGGGGGACCGCAGGGTGTGTTCCAACTACAGGGGGATCACACTCCTGAGCCTCCCTGGTAAGATCTATTCAGGGGTTCTGGAGAGGAGGGTCTGTCGGATAGGTGAACTTTGGATTCTGGAGGAGCAATGTTCAGGGTTTGTTCGGGTGCTTGAAATCCTTGAAAATCCTTGAATTTCAATAACGTGTTTTCAAGTTATGGAAAGAGCTTGATTTCTGTATTGAGTCCTGGAAAATGCTTGAAAAACAAACTGCACAGTTTTGTATATAAGATCACCCAAGTTAGTTTGATGAAAAAACTCAATTTGTCATCTTTGTTAACGTTAAAAACTAGAGAGCGATTATTTCGCCTTTAGTAAAGGCGGCTGCTTTCAGAGGGTCCGCTCCTTTCTGTCACACCAGGCTGTTAGCAGCAAGCTCCTCCTACTATAAAGCCCAGCCGCTCGACCGGCAGTGTACGCTGGCTTCGCTATGAAGCAGACCTACTTTAACCATGAAACTTTTATGCTAGTCGCGTGTGTGAGAGCTCTGCTTTGGGTCTGGGATCCAGCGGGTCCTTCTGTGATAATTAGTTATGAAACCAAGACTGGAGTAGAGCAGGGTACCGAGAAAAATGGTAAGAAAAATCTTTTTCGGTGCTAAAAAGTCTGTTATGAGCCGCAAAGTCCCGCTCCTCCCGCTGCAGCGGGTCACGACAGAAGTCGGCTACCGTACTCTCATTCACAAACTTTGTTTACAAAACACCTCCGAGTTCGCGAACTAATAAAATACCGAAAAAAGGTTTTGACTGCATCTGGGGAAAGTAAACAGCAGCAGAGCTACCTGTAACACGTGTGTTCCGATTTGTCACTAAACATGTAAATAAAGCACCGTTCATGGCATCTATTTGTGAGCAGAAGCATGGACCGTGTTTGGCTGTGAAACCAGACCCGAGTCCCCTTGGCAAGCCATTTTATCATTTAATCAACAGCTAGTAATTCCTATTTTACATAGCAACAGTATAATTAATCCTAGTCCAGATCATATTCTTACTAGTCACAATTGAAATTAAATATATCAACAGGTATTTTTACTAGCAGAAATACAATCTCTAAAACCTATTTGTTCATCAAGTATAATTATTTATTTTAATCAATTAATGGTTCTGCAGATGGAGGGAGGGTTGTGATCAGATATTTCAGTAATGGGTGGTAATAGTCAGAAATTTAGCAGGAGCAGGATTTAAAAAATAGCTTCTATAAGAGCTGCAAAAGTAGGAGCAAACCTTGACCTAAGACACATTTCAAAATGTAAAATGTGATGTTTTTATTTACTTTGTCCCTGCTTTGTGGAATATTACAAGATAATATTTATAATTATGTTCCGATCACATTTTTTTGCCCCTGATCTGTGTCATAGGATTTTGATACCAAGTCCCAATCCAACACCTCAGCAATGCATTCAGTTAATAAGAAGAAAGTAGAAAACATCCAAGTTGTCCTTTCAGATTTATTTATTTGTAACTTGGAATATAATAGAATACTTTATTTGTCTGAAACCAAACAGTAACAGAAATGTGTCTTTTAACAGGCCTCAACTTCCTGTTTTCATGTCATTTCCTCAGATTAGCTGCCAAAAAACATCACTCTGTCAGGAAGAACATTGATAAGAAATGTGTTAATATTAGGAATATGTTTGATAATAGCCTCATTGCTCATAATTCAAATTGTTTAAATAGTTTGTGGCCGTGTTTTGCGATAAGCGTTACTGCACCCATGTTGAGGCTCGCTCTTCCCTGCACAACACTGCTCATACCGTGGCTCTAGGAGACTGCAAAAACCAACATTTGCAACCAGAGTGTCATCCAGTGTGATTAATGTATGGCTATCTTGGCTGTGTTTTTGATGCCCGTAGACAGTTTCTCTTTGTCTTTTAGTGTATCTTGAGTGTCAGATGGCTGTGTTTTTGTCCGAGTTGCTGCTGTGAACTGGGAGAGCAGGGTGTTTGGTTTTAAGGTAACAGACTCAAACTAAAAGCAGGCAGGTTAAAATTAAAACTAAGTCATTGTCATTTCGTTCGGGATCATTTCATCTGAGGATGAATTAAGGTCTTGCTAGTTGCTTTATAAGGTTATAGCTAATCTTTTTCATCTGATTCCAGTAATTTAAAATCACGTGATCAGGCCTGATTTTCGATCCTGTCATCGGATAAGATCATCTCTATTATATAACAGTAATAAATTCATATGATAATGTGGTGAAACTGTCCTCTTGAGTCCTAATGTATTGTTTTGTCTTTGCCATGTGGTGCTTGAAAAGTTTGAACACTTACCTTGAAAATGCTTGGATTTGTCAGTGGAAAAAGTGTAAGAACCCTGAATGTGGTTTTCGTCCTGGCTGTGGAACACTGGACCAGCTCTATACCCTTAGGGGGGTCCTGGAGGGTGCGTGGGAGTTTGACCAACCAATCTACATGTGTTTTGTGGATTTGGAGAAGGCATTTGACCACGTCCCTTGGGGGGCCCTGTGGGGGGGTACTATGAGATTATGGGGTACCAGGCCCCTTGATACAGGCTATTAGGTGCAAGTCGGGCTCGTTTCCGGTGAGAGTTGGACTCCGCCAAGGCTGCCCTTTGTCACCGATTCTGGATTTCTAGGAGCAGCCAAAATGGTGAGGGGATCTGTTTTGGTGGCCTGAGGATCAGGTCTCTTTGCAGATGATGTGGTCCTGTTGGCTTCATCAGAACGTGATCTCCAGCTTTTTTTTTCCAGTTTGCAGCCGGGTGTGAAGCAGCTGGGATGAGAATCCTCTAAATCCGAGACCATGGTCTTGAGTCGGAAAAGGGTTGAATGCCTTCTCCAGGTCAGGGACGAGGTCCTGCCCCAAGTGGAGGAGTTTAAGTATCTTGGGGTCTTGTTCACGAGTGAGGGAAAGATGGAGCGTGAGATCAATAGGTGGATTGGTGCTGCATCTGCAGTGATGCGGGCGTTGTACCGGTCTGTCGTGGTGAAGAGAGACCTGATCAGGAAGGCTTTGGGTAGTGACCAAAAGAACGAGATCACGGATACAAACGGCCGAAATGAGTTTTCTCCGCAGGATGTCTGGGCTCTCCCTTAGAGATAGGGTAAGAAGCTCGGTCATCCGGGAGGTGCTTGGAGTAGATCCGCTGCTCCTCCACATTGAGAGGAGCCAGTTGAGGTGGCTCGGGCATCTGGTTAGGATGCTTCCTGGATGCCACCCTGGTGAGGTTTTCTGGGCACGTCCAACCGGGAGGAGACCCAAAGGAAGACCCATGATACGCTGGAGGGATTATGTCTCTCGGCTGGCCTGAGAACGCCTTGGGATTCCCCCAGAGGAGCTGGCTCAAGTGGCTGGAGAGAGGGAAGTCTGGGCCACTCTGTTTAGGTTGCTGCCCCCACGACCCAATGCCGGAGAAGCGGAAGAGAATGGATGGATGGAATTAAAAAAAATTGTTCTTTTGCATTTATCTAAAAAACTCTGTCAATAAAACATATCTGACCGAAACTAAATATTGGACCATTCGATTGTCGGTATTGTCGGAAGCTTCTAAGGGAAGCGTTTAAAACCTAGCTTGTTCTGTACATTTGCTATAACAGCTTTGATTGTGACTAAAACAGAAGAAATATGTGAGAAGACACCTTTTTCACAGCACTACGGTAATTTGTACGGTTAAACATTGTAAAATGTCATGGGGCAATGTCACCCAGATGTTTGAAAACACCAGTGCTTTGTTAACTAAACTCTGGAAGGCAGTTTTGCCTGCAGGGACATGCGGGTGATTTTATGAGTCAGTGTGGGGATGTGGTTGTCATCTACACTCCCTTCTCCCTAGGTAACTACGTGTGCTGACTCATTACTGTTGTCAGGAGAAACAGCCCATTTCCAGCGATAAAACCATGTTAGTGAGGGTGAATGTGAGTAGGAGAACCAGGGCCAGGCGTCAGCACCGATGATTCAACTTGGGAATCTTTGGGTTGCTGATGAAGCTCATCAGCTGGATGAAACCAGCTGAAACTCCTGGGTTTATCAACATGTTTTATTAGTTAAAGCTGTCCAACAGGGGCGCCTTTGACACATTTGGCTCCAAATCTTGCTCAAGGACACGTCAATATGTGATGCAGGAAGCCTTTCTTCTTCTTCTTCTTCCTGAGTCTCAGCAAATACAGTCAGAAGTACTGCAGAAGACTTACAGTCAACTAGAGGAGCTCTACAGTTATAACGCAAAGCTTTTATTTATATTTATTTATACAGGAAAGCCTGCTGAGACATGAGGGTTGATTCTCATCAAAAACCTGTTTCTAGCATGGATGGTGTTAGAAACCTTTCTACAATTAGACAAATAAATCAAGTAAAACAGTGACATAAACAGTCTCTAACACGAGGTTAAAGGTTGACTATCGTCACATGAAATGAAAAATATGATTTGTTTCTTTAAAGGAACCCAGTTTTACTTTAAGGTGTTTTATGTCCAGGGACAACATCTGAGACTGCTCTACTGACCCAAACAATGGAAACAGGGCTATTTTCTAGACATCAGGAAAATGTTCACTCTATGTTTCATGACTAAACCAGACCAACATATCCAGTAAAGATGAGAATAAAAGCACAAATGTGTATGACTCTGTAGAATGTGATCAGAAGAGATTAGATTGTTTTCATTTGTTTTTAAATGCCAAAATGGCCCTGCCCCTTTACCGTCTATTTTTTATCAGAAGCTAATGAAGGAGATAGACTTCAATCTATCCTCAAACGCTCGCATCTCCAGTCTGTCACTCATCACCGCCCATCTGCATTATGCCAACTGTGTGCTGATTGGGGTTAATGCATCCGCCTTAGTCAGACTACAGAAAGTCCAAAATGCTGCGGCTAGATTCTTAACCAATTCCGACAGACGCATGCACATCACACCCATTCTTGCTGTCTTACACTGGCTCCCGCTTAGATATAGGATTCATTTCAAAGTCTTTATTTTGAATACAAGGCTGTGGATGGCCTGTCTCCATCTTATCTGGCTGAGCTGTTGACTCCTTACGTCCCCTCACGTCCCCTTCGGTCGGCCGATCACCTGCTGCTGATTGTTCCAAAGGTTTGCTACAAATCACGGGGGGGGGGGCGCACCTTCTCTCATGCAGCCCCAAAACTCTGGAACTCTCTACCCCTTCATGTACGTTTGGCTCCTTCCCTCAGTAGGTTCAAGTCTGGGGGGAATGGAGGGACAACAGTACACAACAAATAGACAACAGACAACAAACAGGCAGGACAAAACAGTCATAAAAAATAAACCTACAAGAATAAAAGGAATAGGAACTGTTAAACGCTATTGTCCATGTATGTGGTGTACTTCTGTGTGTGTGTGTGTGTGTGTCTATATCTTATAGAATATGTTCATGTGTGTGTTTGTGTGTGTGTGTGTGTGTGTGTGTGTGTGTCTATATCTTATAGAATATGTTCATGTGTTTGTGTGTGTGTGTCTATATCTTATAGAATATGTTCATGTGTTTGTGTGTGTGTGTCTATATCTTATAGAATATGTTCATGTGTGTGTTTGTGTGTGTGTCTATATCTTATAGAATATGTTCATGTGTTTGTGTGTGTGTGTGCGTCTATATTTTATAGAATATGTTTGTGTGTGTGTGTGTGTCTATGTTTTATAGAATATGTTTGTGTGTGTGTGTGTGTCTATGTTTTATAGAATATGTTTGTGTGTGTGTGTCTATGTTTTATAGAATATGTTTGTGTGTGTGTGCATGTGTGTGTGTGTCTATATTTTATAGAATATGTTTGTGTGTGTGTGTGTGTGTCTATGTTTTATAGAATATGTTCATGTGTGTGTGTGTGTTTGTGTGGTTACCTTAAAATAAATGGGTTCCAGTTATCATGCCTGCATGGGGGTGACCGGTCGTCTGGTTACTGCCAACCTGCGGTGGGGTGGGCGGGTGTCTCGAGCCGTGCTCCCGATACCCTTGGGGATGACCTGAGGGTGGGCCCTTGGTCCTAGCAGGGCATGGTGCTGACTGGGGGCTCTTCGCAGGGGGGAGCAGACCTGGGTCTAGGGAGCCTGGTCTGGAGGTTGGCGGCCAGCTGGTCACCATCTGCGCAAGGGTGGTGGTGGTCTGTCCCCGCGTGGGGGTGCCCATCTCCGCCTGGAAATCCTGGGAACGACTCTGGTCTCTATAAATGTTTACGATTTAACATCTATTTTGAACAAGGTGTATTTATTGAACTTTTACAATATTACAAACAGATCTAAACAAGCCACACAACCCACCCCCACCTCACTACTGGATCCAATTAAATCAAACAGGTTTCATCATAATACAAAATCAAAACACAAATACAAGTTTACAGAAGAAATAAAATAAAGAATCACAAAAATGATCTAAATGATCTCACTGCCAAAATAAGAAATAAATGGTGACCACAACATTAAATCCTTTCAGATTATGTCTGATCCTCTCTAGGTGTACAGGACTCAGATTTTCCCTAACCCATTGTCCGTATGTTGGTGAATGGGAATCCTTCCATTGGACAAGATGAGTCTTTTGGTCAACAATGAGCAAAAAGCAACCATTGGCATCCGCACAAATCAACATGTCTTTGGACCAATCCAGACGGTGCACCACTCTGACCTGAATGACTCTGTCTCACACTGATCGAGGATTTGTGAATATTCCGTAGAACCTTAGTGCCAGACCTGATCCAACACCCAGGTCCAGCTCCCTTTTGCGATTTTAACCTTTATATTTCATTTAAAAATCCTAAACTTCATCACACATATTTCGAATGAAACCGACGCGTGTACTTTGCTGAGAGGATGTGAAACTAAAGAGTCCCCTGGGATTTGATACTGCAGCTCTCTGAAGAAAACAAGGACCGTTTTCTCTCCATGCAAGTTGTGTTTTGTTGGATTCCCCATCAAGATAAAGCAAGACTTGTTCAAGAGAATTTTGAGTTTAATATTTGTCAGATTTTTGTCTTACTCCTAAACCAACAGCATTAGCATACAACTGTCCTCCTGCAGGTTAAGGCAGCTCTGTAATTCCCATAAATCCTGGAATAGATGGGGGCCGGCAGTACGTCAGGAATGTTGATCAAATATAAGAATGAGAGTTTGGGGCCAGTTTGGACCCAGTTCCTTCAACCAGCAGCTCAGTGAATGTGGGGTCTTGTGTTTCATTTGAAGAGACATTAAAGAAGCCTGCATGAAGCCTCTTTGCTGTTCTTGTTGAGACAGGAGCTGATAATTTACAGGTGGTCTTGGCTGCTGATTTGCACACAACGCTGTGAGTCAGCTTCACAGACAGATCAGCTCTGTGGGACAGAGACCTGCTAAACATGAACTGGTTCTGGACCAGTCTGCAGACTCTTCTGCTGGCCAGCTGGATTCTTGTGGAAGGTTTACCCATCTGGGCCCCAGATCGGCCTCCTCAGCCTTCCGCTGGACGCTCTGAAGCTGACCAGAGGTTTGCAGAGGTAAGTCTGATACGTGACAGTTTAAACCAGAGATCATGCTGGCTCATCAGGCCTTTGTGACATAATGCTAGGACAGTTTTACAGTCCTGCTTCTAAAACCTGAAAGGAAACTTGTAAGGATTCTAGAGTTCTGAGGTTCCCTCAAAACATTTCTTTCATCAAATTTCTTCAGAAAACTAGGAGCAACATTAAAATGCTTAGTGTTGTTTTAAAATCCAACCAAAGTCTTCAGCTATCTTTGCATCACCGTGTATTTTCCTCCAAGGAGTCAGGTTACCCTGCAAAGTGGTTTCAGGCCACAGCTCTCTGGGCTTAAACCTGGGGTAGGAGATGTTTTCCTAGAACAGTTTTTGCCATATTGCTTGAAATGATGGCAACAATTAAATTAAATGTTTTAAAAAAAGAGAGTCATTTTAATCACCTCTGAAACATACAATCCCAGAAAAACCTCAGCCAGTCAACGAGAACGTCCCGTTCTTAATGATTGGATAACGACCCATCCATCAAACTTCTCTACTACCCTTTTATTTGAATGACTCACATGCTCTCTCTCTCTCTCTCTCTCTCGCTCTCTCGCTCTCCACTAAATTAAAGGAACTAGAGGCAGGAAAAAAGAAACGATGCTCACGAGCGACGCGCCCGGCTCTGCGAGTGACTGCAGCCCAGCACGGGAGCGTGCACAGACGGCTATGTTACACAAACACAAAAATACCATTACCTGACCCTCTTCACACGCTCTCACGCCACACCTCCAATATCTCACGCTGAAAAGGCAACTCCCCGCCGCTCTCACGGACAATATTGCGGCGAAGCAATCCACGCTGCAGCCCTGATCACAGCTAATGCTACTACTGTAGCATGTTCACAGCTAATGCTACTGCACGCTAGCTCTCTCTGAGTCATCGGTGAGGTCAGATCATTGTCATCATCTCTAAACACAACCTATAATGTTTCTTACCTGCTCACTAGGAAATGAGCCATGGCAGCATCCTTTTTGAGTCCCAGATATAGTTGAAGCAGCCTCCATTCGTCAATCACGTATCCGATATAGATTCGGGTCCCTGCCTGTCTTTTACCATATTTGGTTTTTGACTCACGAGATGCCGCTGAATAAACTTCCTTTGTGCCACGCTTGGTCGTTTGCTGGTTGCAGTAGAATCCATTCCCACAGTTCTTCTTTTGGAGTTTGGCGGTTGGCAAGCAACTTAAGGTGCAATAGCGCCACCTACCGATCTGCAGTGTCGAACACATTTTCTTTCTGTTTTGAAGCTGTCATGAACGCGCAAGCAGTGTCAATTGACGCCACATCCGTAGGGCAGCGCGGGAAATTCGTGACCGAACTGCAGCGCATTTTGCAGCAAACAGCCTGTTCAAGAAAATGGAACGATACATGGGTGGCCTCATTCTTTTTGGTTTATAACGCTTCATCACCCATTAGCTTTGAAAAAATGAACATACATGTTTAATTTTTTACAGATTTTTTAAAGATCCTGCCCCATGTTCCTTTAAGGTTAATATTTGTAAAATGCAAAGTTACCTCAAAAATAGAAAAATGCAACAAAGATGTCTAACATTCAAGTACCCTTAAAATGGTAAGAAAACATTTTCATTAGTTACACATCATCACTAATAAAACTGGCTGAATATTAACATTTTTGTAACTTGCATGATTCTCTAGTGCAAACGGTCCGTATATTTGTTATGAAGGCTTTCTACTCCTTGTTTTCATCATATCCTTCTAAAAAATGTAACTGAAGTTTGAACATCATATGTCTTTAGAACTACATCCTCTCCAACGTGAGACAACATGCTCACTTTGTGAAACCTCCAGTGTTCAGGTCTTCATCCGTGTGGGCTCACTACAGCTTTGTTTTAGTAAAATCTCTAATTCATCACTTTGGCTGTGAAGCTTCACCTGAAGCAAACTGTGGTATAAGCAGTAATGAGAAGTGTGTCTGTAGGTTTCACATTCAGTCACGACTTCTCCTGAGGACAGCAGCATCTCGGGATCAGAGTCAACCAGCATTATTTCACAGAACCAGCAGTCAAAACATACGGGCAGCCCCACAAGTCAGTTAGTCAGAACTCATTTTACCCAGAAAACAACGTGTCAGCTTATCAGCTGTAGTTTAAAACTCCATGTGATGTGGAAAGGAACATGCAAATATGTCATTTGGAGTGTGTGTCATTATTATTATTATTATTATTATTATATTATCATATATTATGATTATATTATAATCTCATCATCTACATTATTATTACATTTTATTTAAGATCCATTGTACTTGTACTTGAGTAAAAATTCATCAGAGTATTGGTACTTTTACTTACTGTAAGTACAAAATTTTAGTACTCTTTCCAGCTCTGGTAATATATGATTAGGATATTTATTAGGGCTGAACGATTTCAGGAAAAGATTGAAATTGCAATGTTTCTAGGAGAAATTGCAATTTCAATTCAATTCACGATTTTCTTCAAATTAAGGTTAAAGACATTATTCACAATATAGTATAATAAATAATAAATAATAATAATAATATACAAACTATATAATGATAAATGGCCTGTATTTGATATAATCATACCATAAAAACATTAAAAGCTATTGTTCCCCCATTATTATCTTTTTTAATCTTTGTTTTTATTTTTTATTGTGCTTGTGAAGCAACTTGTGATTTTTATCTAGAGAGGTGCTTTATATCAAACGTGTTCTTCTTGTTCTCCTCTAATGAGGCAAAGAGGAAAACTGAAGGTAAAATAGCTTTCAAATGTATTTAATAACAGAAAATGCATACAGAGCTTTCCCTGCATTATTTATTTAATTTATTATTAGTTAATTTTTTCTCACTAAGACACCGCTCCAAAACTCAACTCTGACACGTTTTACAGGTGCTGGTCATAAAACTAGAACATCAGGACAAAGTTGATTTATTTCAATAATCCATCTGGAAGCTTTAAGGCCACAAGTGGTTTGATGAGGATAAACAATCATCTACCAAGGCTCAGTTCCTAAATCAGGATCTTCTTTCTTACTATAGAGCCAGTACTTGGGAAACACTACACACTGAAGTTGGGGCAGGAGTGCATAGACCAGAAGTATTATCAGCTATTGGCTGAAGAAAGGTGTGCAGCTATGTTTTCACACTGGGCTATCATTAAATGTCTGAAGAGACACGTTTGGAATGTTTCCTGTCATTTCATGAGTTTTTTCTGATGTTCTTTTTCTGCTGAACAGACAATAAGAGAATTGTGCAGCTATTACCTCTACCGAAAAGTAGTTTTCATCATTTTGTGTCTGCAATTTGTTTTATTTGTCTTTATGTGATGTGAATTATTTTCCACAGGAATATCTGCAGCAGTTCTATGGCTACCAACCCAACTCAGATAGACATAAGAGGGCTGCAGACTCTGAGGCTTTAGATCAAAAGACAGCGCTGAAAAAAATGCAGAATTTCTTTGGCTTACATCCCAGTGGGGAACTCAGTCAAGAGACATTTACAGCCATGAAGAAGCCCCGCTGTGGACTGTCAGATGTGGAGCAATTTGGAAACACATTTCGCTGGAAGAAGCACAAAATCAGCTACAGGTCAGAAATCCTTACAGCTTTGAGCTAAATGCTAAATCACAGCTTGTTTTTTTTGGATACGTTGCTTCTGTGGAACGTGTTTACTATCATAACTGTGGCCTGTGCACTAAACCAGTCAAGACCTTTCAGTCATAAATTAGAACCCACATAGAAAAACTGGATCGGTCTGGTCCTAGTAAAGTCCTAAAGTCCTCCAAGACACACCAGTCATTCACCCACATTCACACGCTGGTGGTAAAGAGCCACAATGTAGCCCTGGGGCTACCTGACAGCTACGCACACAAGGCACCGCCGGTTCCCTCTGACCACCACCACCAGGCATATAGGGTGAAGTGTCTTGCTCAAGGACAAAATGACTGCAACAGACTAAGCAGGGTGCAAACCTGCAGCCCTCCGGTTACGAGGCAAGCGCTTAAGTCCTCTGCCAATGTATGGTACACGAATGTCACTTACACTCAGCCCAGATGCTATAAACAACGACAATCATTTAGCGACCCAGATCTGGTCTGGGTTAGGTGGTTACAGGTGGTGCACACATGGACCAACACCAGGCTAGGCAGCCACGTGTAGCATGGCCAGTGGTCAACAGACCTCATTTACATAAAGTTCTACCTCATTTCAGTAAAAATAAGTAAAAATCATAAATTGACCAAAACTGGACATGTCCCCCCTGTAACCCCAAAATCACGTCCAATCCAGAGTATTTTTATGCTGTTACCATTTTATTTGGTTTATTTGAAGTTTTGTAAATTCAGCTCAGGAAGAGTCTGTACTTCGACTTATCTACACTACATGCTGGTTTAACTTTGTGATGTGTATTTTGAACTAAACAAACTCAGTTCCTTGATTAAGTTCTTAAACCATTCATCCATCTTTTACCTAACACCAGCTACCTCCGTTCATGTTAACAAGACATTTTGATCAATTTATTAGTTTAAATGTATTTTATTCTATTTGCAGGATTAATGAAACCAACCTTCCATTCCCGGCTTTGAAGATTCAGAAGGTCTTCAGGGCAGCGTTGAAGCTCTGGTCCGACGTTGCACTGATTCAATTTCGCAAGCAGGTGAAAAGGAAGGCTGACATTGATATCTCCTTTCTAAGTGGTGGTAAGCTAGAAAGATGAAATCTCTGCAAATTAATGCTGACCCTGACATGTGATTTGAAGGATTGGCCTAATCTAAAACATCCGTTTCATGTGCTGCAGACCATGGGGACGGCGTACCCTTTGATGGCAAAGGTGGAACTCTAGCTCACGCCTTTCTGCCCAGCCTTGGCATAGGAGGGGACGTGCACTTTGATGGTGATGAAGACTGGAGCATGAACTCTACTGGTACTGAAGCAACAATTATGAAGTAACATATTCTTTCTTTTGATAGATCTTTGCTGACTAACAGAAACATGTAGCATGTTTTAGTAATATTGTGGCAGGCCACCAGGAGGCTTCACTCACACCCAGAAAAGAGGATGCAAACAGGATGTGATGTGTGACTTGTATGTATATATCTTGCGTGTAGTTCTGTAGTACTGATCAGTTGTGATCAGACCTACTCACGTGTCGTCCCTGACTTCCTCCACAATATGATGATTAGTAACATTTTGGTTTAAATCTAACTTTGGAAAACAAAGATTATTTTCTCTCTCTCTCTCTCTCTCTCTCTCTCTCTCTCTCTCTCTCTCTCTCTCTCTCTCTCTCTCATACCACTAGGGCACTGAGAAGGTCAGTTGTGGATTTAAAGGTCAACTTCAATGAAAAACAATTTTTAATGATTATTTCTGATTATAATGGGTCACTCTGAGTTTATCATGCAGGCTGAACATGAAAATAGTCTCCTCCACCTATCTCCTGCATTAGCTTCTGATAGAAAATAGACACGAAACTCTAGGATTAGAAAATCCTGACAGATCTACGTCACACTGTCACTTAACATTCATGGACTCACCCATCTTGACTCACGACGGGGAAGGCTGTTGTTGGTTTAGCGTCCAGGAAACAGCAGAGAATGTCTGGGCTAGTAGAAGCTAACCGTTAGCATTAGCAACTCCACCACACAGCAGAACTCCTCCAGGCTTGTGTTATTTGTGGAGATAAAACATCAACGTTGCAGAGCAAACAGAGTCAGTGGTAGAGTTGTGTTAGCCAATCAGAGGAGAGATGTCCACATATCAGGAAATAAGACTCTAAATCCTGCCGTCTGAAGCTCAGCTCTGATCTGGCTCATTTCTAGTTCCTGAAACAGGTGCACCGGAACTTTTTTCCCCAGAGTACGACTTACAAAGCATTCATTCCTAGTAGAGACCACTGCAAATATATCAAAATATTAGTAAAGTTGATCTTTAAAAAACAAACACATCCAAGCCAAATCGCATACCGTAAGTTCAGGTTCCTCTGAACACATTGCTGCTGTCCAGGTCAGATCAAGCAAAGGCTGAACAAACGCCTGGATCTCACGTGGTTTTGTTGAGAATTACATTCTCTCTTGTCCTCCTACTTTAGGTACCAGCCTCTTTGTTGTAGCAGCCCATGAAATTGGCCATGCCCTTGGTCTGCACCACTCATCTGACCTTGGAGCCATCATGTTCCCAGCATACAACGCTGCACCTAACCATGAGCTGCAGCTTTCCTACCACGATGTTAAAGACATCCAACACCTTTACGGTTAGTATACATCCAACTGTAAGAAATTCTCTCCGGACAAGTTGTTTAAACAAAGAGAAAAAATATGAGATACTTTAATCATGAAGGGGGCATATCATGAAAATCTCACTTTTTGCTTCCTTTTGTGTTGCCATATGAATCTCAACTGCATCTATAAACACTCCAGAAACAAATAAAAACTATCTATACATTTTCTGTCAAAAATCTTGTGCTTCTGTCGATCAAGAACATCAGTATAGAACCTGTCGAACTTTGTATGTGAAAGCAGCTCTTCTTTTGCTTGCTCTGAGTCCAACTGAGGGTCGAACACATGAACTGGATATAACACCTCTGGTCTCAGATACAAGCTCTACAAACAGGCAGCCAAGCAGGGGATGGGTGGGCGTGACCAGCTACAGTTTATTTTGGCTTCCATCTGTCCCAGGAGCCCTGATACAGGCCATTCTAACCCCCTTACTCAGGCCTTCAGTGAAAAGAGCTGTTGATCCCTCCCACTCGGCCAGGACATGCTGATTGGTTGGTTCCCCCAGAAGGCCTCAGACACATGCAGGTTTGAGGAGGCGTGTTAAGGAAGACATTCTCAGAACAGGAGGTTTTCTCTCGCCTTTTTCAACTTTCTAATTTACATAAAATTAGGTCACACACGGCTTTGACTTTTTGGCATGCTGCTGTTGACCACCCAAGCTGTCTAATTCAACAACAACAAGGAAAATGTTGGTTTACATTCTAGGTCCCCTTTAAAGTGACAGATATAACATAACTGCCAGATGTGAAAACCAAATCCACACCCCGGGCCAACCTCCTTAGTGGCAATAATGAAAGTTTTTTCTGTCCTTCTCCTCATATCTGGGTCCGGGTCTCAGGGTTTCTCTGGGAAGCCCGTCCGTCGTCTCCCCAGCCACATTCCCCAGCTCCTCTGGTAGGAACCCATGGTGTCCACTGGCAAGCCTGGAGACATAATCCTTCCAGCATATTCTGAATCATCCCTGGTCAGAGGCCTTCTGTCAGCAGGACCTTCCTGAAACACCTTCTATGGTAGGTGTCATGGGGCATTCCAACCAAATGCCTGAACCGCCTCAGTTGGTTCTTCTAGTCCTGGGCAAGCAGCACCTCTAGTCTGTGTCCCTCTTGGACAAACTGATGCTTAAAAAAATATGTTTTCTAAGCCTGGAAGGGGTGTGTCCAGGGAGTGGCCTGGGGTTGCACATGCCACCCTTGGAATTTGATTAGCCACCCCAGGTGTTCCTTTTAAATTGACTTTACATTGAGGGTTATAAACCCCAAAACAGTACGTGGCAGCCTGTACCTTTAACATTGGTTTCTAGCCCCGGCCAACAGAACATTTCTGTACTGTTATAATTATTTATTGTTTTTTCTTATTGACATAAATAGTATTTAGAGTCCTGGTCCCATTTCGCTTCAGTTGGTGGCTGTATTGCACTAAGAAGTGCTTTGCTAACCACTCCAAAAAGCTCAAAGAAGAAGAAGAAAGCCCCGTCCCAATACTCGCACTTTCACCCTTGCGCCCCTCAATTGCGTGTTCCCGTCCAGGGGCGCCAGTGCGTAGGGTGTCCTGATTCTCAAGTGTGAACTTTGGCCACGCCCCTTTCACACCCTTAATCTGACCTTTGCTGAAGTCTGCATCAATGCAGATTTCGGTGAAGTTTATTACCCACAATCCGTTGCTGGGTGGGGAATTTTGAGAAGAAGGCAGAGCAATGGCTCATGTGCTCTTTCTGAAAATATGTTTTTTCAAGTAAAATTTTCAAAATATTGAATATTTTATTATTGTGTACATATATAGTTACAATCACATGTTTCTTGATAACGGTGCTGGTGTGTATTTTTGGACACGACCTGCCAGTTGTTTTAATATCCGTCAGTAGAATTTTACAGACTGCAGAGTCAATGATGAAATGTTAAAATTAAAATGAAAATGAGAATTTTTCCCCCTTCCAGACAGGAAAAATAACCTTTGGGAATGTTTATGGAAAATCAAATCTCTTCAATAGTACAACCAAATTTTTATCATTTCCTCTTTTACCCAAAATGAAGGCAGTTCATTTTAAGACGATTAATGATATTTATCCATGCTTTGAATTTTTAAGATTAAGATGAATGCAAATTTTGTCAAATAATTGTTTGTTTGAAAGTTGTTAATAAAGATAAAAAAAAGTTGCACAAGGCAGCGGGACATGTTTTTCTCCCTCATACCACCCCCCCACCCCCTTGTTGGTTTATTCTCTGTCTTTTTTTCACTCTTGTATAAATGGGAGCGCCATAATGGCTGCCTGTCCTGATTCTGTTATAGTGGTGCTCTTAGCAAAGTTAAAGGAGGCAGCATCCTGACCAATCACAGGCTTGCAGTCTCCGTCGCTTTTGACGGATAGTTAGTCCATGCAAGCCTGTTGAAGAGCCCTTGCAACCACAGGTAATGGCGTTGCATGTCTCCGCACCTTGTTGTGTCCTTGGGCAAGACACTTCACCCTCCTTGCCTGCTGATGGTAGTAGGAGGGACCGGTGGCACCTGTGTACGGCAGCTCCATAAATAGCTGCTGTAATGCTAGCAAACAGGCCGATGGTTGAATTAGCTCCTGACAGGAAAAAATAAACCCTTACCGGTAAAGATACAGGCTGTCCACTTGATGGTGTCTTAATGGAAGGCACTGCATCTGGCTTCAAAAGTCATTTAGAAGCAAAGCTCATTTGTTTCTCCTGCTAGTTGGTAAAGCTGTCTTCACTGAAATGATGACTGCAAACCAGATTTTGGTTAAGTGTGAAAGCTAATTTCACTATCTCTCTTCTTAATATTACATCCCGCTACAGCACATAGGTGATGATCCTCCATCTTCTTCTCTACTCCTCAGAGCCTGAGGGGGCGGAGCGGAGTGGAGTTTGGGCTCCGCCCAGTGGGTTTGTGACATCACAAACCCAGTCAGTTTTAGGCTGCATTTTTTCGTCTGCTAGTGATTCACAGAGATTTGAATGCATAAATACTCAGAAATGCAATCTTGAGCTTAAATTTCTTTAAATATGTCCTGTAGCGTAAGAAAAATGCCTTAAGAACATGCTAAAAACAGAAAAAACATTATTTTCATTGGAGTGGGTCTTTAAGTGTTGTTTATTTTTTTGAGCAGTGTATAGAAAGCAGAGAAAATGGTACAAGCACAAGAACACAAAAACAGGCCAGGACTTTCTTGGTTGTTTCCAAAAGGTAGCCAGAGCTCTAGCCGGCATTATCTAATATAGGCTACCCCTTTAAGTGTTGGCATCTTCTTATTGTGTGAAAACCTGCATGAAACCTCTTCTCACTGAAAACATAGAGTCTTGGGTGTTTGCAACTAAGTAAGCGATTGTGGAACTAAGACAAGAAGGCTGTGCAGAGGACAATAAATACCGCTCAGAGGATTATTGGCTGCACCTTGCCATCCCTTGAGGCTATTTCCAGAATCCACTGCCTGAAGAGAACCACTGCCATCCTCCGGGACCCCACCCACCCTGCCCACTACCTGTTTGACGTTTTGCCCTCAGGGAGCCGCTACAGGTCAATTAAATCGTGCACCACCAGACTCTTAAATAGCTTTTTCCCTTGGGCCATCAGAACATTCAACAAAACAGCACCTTTCAGCCCCACATTGCTGTCAGTAATTTGGTCTAACTGCAAATGGTTTTATTTGTTTTATTTCTTTCTTTCTTTTATTTATTTTAAATCCTTTGAAGCTGTTGTTCTGGCAGTTAAGCTGCTGCCCTGGTGGTTCTGAATCACCAGTTTGCACTGCACTTCTTGTTCTGCTATAATGCCCTCTATGTTTTTAATTTTTACTGTTATTTATTATCTTGTGCACTGTTGATGGGTGGACCGTCCATAATTTAATTGACATGAGCAATTACAAATAAAGTCTATTCTATTCTATTCTAACTAGACAAAACAAACCCAGCCAGTTTAAACCAAGCTGTATTCCAAAGGTCAGCTAGAAACTGGAGTCAAATGACCCAGTTCAGTTAACCCTCAAATAATCCAACAGAACAGACAAACACCACTGACCTTTCTGGATACATGCTGTCGTCTTTCTCCTTGCTTGTTATCTCATTATCATTATTGGAACCAGCTTTTGCTGCCGTTTCACGTCTGAAAGGCGGGGAGGGAGCTCCCAGGTAAAACGTGTCTATATGTTACACGCCGCTTACACGTCCAGTGGAAAAGCTGTGTTAGACATGCTGCCAGTGAGAAGAGTGACAGCACTCCCAGTTGGAGTAGAAACGTCTCACATATTAAGAGTTTGTTAAAACTGTTGTGTCTGGCTTGTCTTGTTATTTTGCCTGCAGGTGTGAATCCCAGCTTTACTTCACTACTCTTAAGGAAGCCTCCTCCTAGAACTCCTGAAAAGTGTGATCCAGATCTGTCCTTTGATGCAGTAACAGAGCTACAACAAGAGGTTGTGTTTTTCAAAGACAGGTGTGTGTCTGTTGGGCAGACTTGAATTTTTTGGTACGTCTTCTTCATGATGGATCTGCAGAACTTGTTCCTGCTGACTTGTTATGTCTTCTTTCAGATTTCTGTGGAGAAAACATAAAGAATTTCGTGAAACAGGAATCTCGTTGATCACAGGCTTGTGGTCAGACGCTGTTCCCTCTCGTTTGGATGCTGTTTATGAAAATGTGGAGATGAATGTGGTTCTGTTTTTTAAAGGTATGATGGACTGTATCATAGAAAAGACAGAAAGATTGTGCACCTGAAGAGGCTCTAAACGTAGAAGTATTTTTTATTACTTAGGTCGTCAGTACTGGAAGCTGAGGCAGACAACACTCCAGGAGGGTTTTCCCAGAGACATCTCAGATTTTGGGTTTCCCTCCAGGATCAAATCAGTGGACGCTGCTCTTCACTTCAAGAATGACCACCACACCGTCTTCTTCACAGGCCATGAGTGCTGGAGGTATTTACCATTTAGTCATTCATGCAGAACAACAAACCAGTTCCTCCTAGACCACAGGAGGCAAACTCAGGCCCTCGGGCCAAGCCTGGCCCACGGTCTATTTATAATTGGCCTGTTTCGGTTTTGTTTTGTTTCGTTTTGCTTTTATGCTGTTTGATCTCTTGTGTTTTATGTACATTTGTTTTACCGTAAATCCTCTAATATTGGCCTGTATTCCATTACCGGCCGGGTCTCCTATATTAGTCTCGCTGTCAGCGGGGGTAAAGGCCGGTCTCTAATAGTGGCCGGGGCTACTATTAGAAACAGCGTGTGTGTGTGTGTGTGTGTGTGTGTGTGTGTGTGTGTGTGTGTGTGTGTGCGTGCGTGTGTGTGTGTTTTTCGGAGATCGACGGTAAAGTGAGCCCTCACTCGATTTTTTGAGACGCATGTATACCAGGTTTTACGGTAACAGCGGACTAGTGGATCATAATGTCCGGCTGCAAGATGAGCAGAAACAGAACGGAAAATTCTAGTTTGCAGTGATCACTTCATCACAGGTAAGGGCTTACTAAAGGTTTTTATGGCGTTTTATTGAACAGTTATTTAGAAACGCAGCTACATAAACAGCAGGTAACTGTTTTCATGTGTCCTCACCGCAAATAGCTTTTAGAGTGCTAATGTTTTAGCAGTTAGCTCAGTGTTGTAACGTGGCAGGTAAATAGTTTGATACTGTTTTCACGTGTCCTCACCGCAAATTGCAAACTGTTTACCTGCCACGCTACAACACTGAGCTAACTGCTAAAAACATTAGCACTCTAAAAGCTATTTGCGGACCGCAAATAGCTTTTAGAGTGCTAATGTTTTTAGCAGTTAGCTCAGTGTTGTAGCGTGGCATTAATACCTTAATAAAATCAAACAAATGTACCAGAAATTTGGATTTAAAAAGGCTTAAAACGCTAGTTACAAGTAGATCCTAGCACGTTCTCACTGTTAGCATTAGCTATCATTACGAGTTAATTACGTAACTAAAATAGCACATCTCACGAGCATAAACAAGACAACGGTCATTTAAAGCTTCTCCGGATCTCTAAACTGTTAACCAACCTGAAATAAAATAGTTGTAGGCTTTCAGACTCATAAAAGGCTTTTGGTTTGCAGTATAATATGAGATTTGCCACACGAGATAGTTTGTTGTGTCGATCGCTACAGCGTTGGGTAAATCCTCCAGCATGTATTAAAAGTCCAACTTTTAAAATTAAATGAGTCGTAACCTAAAGGAAGATATCGTGTCTGTGCCAGCTCGTTTAGAACACTCACTTTCATCCGTCACGCTGTGTTTTATAGTAGAGCAAAACACTTCCTGTCCACTGTTTGAGTTTAGCGCCAGGGCAGGGTCACGTGAGTGAAACCCACCAATCATCACTTTTGATTTGCATGTGAGACTTCAGTCACCGCTCAAATATAAACACAAAATCTTGTTTTTATTCATTCTACTGGTAGTTTATTTTGCTCAAATTGAAATATAGGCCTGCCTCTAATTCTGGCCTCCTTCCAATAAAGGCCTGAACCAGGATGCGCTTGAGTAAATAAAGGCCCGGGCCTGTATTAGAGGATTTACGGTAACTTTTTATTGTGTACTTTGTTGTTTTTTTTATCCTGGGAAGAGTTCTGGTTAAATATAACTACTGCTGCTACTACTACAAACATGTATATTGTTGTTGTTATTATTATTATTATTATTATTATTATTATTATTATTATTATTATTATATCAGAAATGATGAATTACTACATACACATTATTATTATTATTATATCAGAAATGATTAAAATCATTTTTCGTCTGAAACTTAATTTAAACAAAAGGCTCAAAATTTCTCCAAAATCCTATTTTGCCTCCATGTAGAAAAATTGTAATTTGATAGAATAAAGAACTAAACTCTTATAACAATGCAGCGGTGGGGGGGGGGGGTTGGGTGTCTGACAAAGACTGGAGGTAAATTAGGATTCTGAGCTCCATAAACTGTCTGAACTACTAGAGTGCCTATCAGCGATGACTAGCTGGCTAGAAGATAACTTCCTTCAGTTAAACTCTGAAAAGACTGAATGTCTGATCATTGCCCCTGAGAGCATGGCTCCTCTGATTAGTCAACAACTTGGTCATTTAGCTTCTGCTGTCAAATCAAACATGAGAAATTTGAGTGTTGTCTTTGACCAATCAATGTCTCTTGAAGGCCACTCAAAAACGCTGGTCAGAAACTGTTTTTAATCACTTGAGAAATATCTCCAAACTGTGAAGGTTGGTGTCAAAACATGAACTTGAAATGGTTCTCCATGCCTTTATCTCCTCCCGTCTACATTACTGTAACACACTTTTCACATGTTTTAACAATAAAGCCCTTGAGCGCCTTCAGTTGGTCCAGACCTCTGCAACGAGGCTCCTAACTGGAGCAAACAGAAGAGCTCACATCACTCCTATTCTGATGTCTCTGCACTGGTTACCCATTAACTTTAGAATCCTGACTAGAACTTTCAGGGCTCTACATGGCCAAGCTCCTCCTTATGTTACTGAACTGTTAAAGCCTTACGCTCCAACCCGAGCCCTCAGGTCCACAAACCAGAACCTCCTAGAAGTTCCAAAGACCAGATAGAAAAGTCGAGGTGATCACTCTTTCCAGGCTGTTGCACCCTGACTTTGGAATGAACTTCCTTTATCCCTACGTGTAATGGTGCGTTCACACCGGCCTTGACGTATGCGTCAAACAACGCAAACTTCGTGGCGTTTTGACGCCTATATATTTTTGACGTTGACGCAGCTTGCTTTGGCGGTTGCGTCAGCCCCACGGGGAGGGGAAGGGAGGAAAGAGCGCGTGCGCGTCTCTCTGTTGCCGGATGTTTGTAACAATGGCGGATCGTTAACGTTGAAAAAACACTCACCCGACACGCCAAGTTCTCCAGCAACCTTCCAGCAAGGTCCTTTTTATTCCGATCTCGGTAGGCGTAGCAGGTCGGGTCATACAGTTCACGCTGGTTACAAACAGCTACGATCAGTTTGTCCTCAATAGCTGAATGAATTCGCCTTCTTCCCTCGCTCTGCTGTGACGTATCAACTCGCGCTCTGATTGGTTGACGCTTGTAAAGCGACGCAGAAAGTTCAGCTAGCTGAACTTGCTTTGACGTTTGCGTTGCAAGCGTTGCAAGCTTTGACGTTTGCGTTGAACGCTTTGGCGCTTGCGTCAAAGCTTGAAAAGCGTGAAAAGTATCAAGCTTTGACGCGCCCAACGCTCACAAAGCGACGCAGGGACGTTGACGCAGGGACGTTGACGCAGCTCTGACGCGCCTTACCATAGACTTAACATTGAAACTTGATGCTGGCGACACATACTTTATGGCCGGTGTGAACGCAGCTTTACTGACAGTCTGGTCACCTTTAGAAAGCAGCTGAAGACCCTTTTATTTAAAACTGCTTTTACTTAAATCTTTTATGTTTTATTCGTTATAATCATCTTTCATTTGTTTAATCATTTTTATAATTTTATGACTTTCTGTTTTCTGATTTTTAATGATTTTATGATATTCTGTTGTTTTGTTTTAAGATCATTTTATGATGACTTTATTACTTGTTTTGTTGATCTTTGTGATTCTTTTTCTGTGATAAGTGCTATACAAATAAAATTTACTTACTTACTTTTACTTACTAAATTCCCCCAAATGAAGAACTTATTGTGTAAAACAGTTCAGTTGGATGAATCCCAGGATCTGGTTCAGTGGAGGAATTATACTAGTTCTACTTTAGCTGAGACGTTTTTTAATCAGCGAGTCGTTGGTCTGGTCGGTTTAAGGCGGAGAGGAAGTTGAGTTCCAGTTGTTACGTCAACGCTGACATGTCAGTCTGGTCCAGTCTGGTCTGGTTTTTACACAATTCTAGACTCAGTCATGACTTTAAATCTATCCCAAGTTTTATTCTGGTGGGCTTTAAATGGTTTTCAGGACTAAGATGAAAGTGAATGAAAAATAAGTTCCTAACGTTCTGGGTCATGTTTTAATGAAAATGTTTCTGTTCTTTTCCAGACTGTGGCTTAGCGCTATGACGTTCATGTCAGATTAAAGGGACTAGACCAGACAGGCCACTTCCCTCTCAGGGATGATGTCATCATAGAGATGTTTCCCGTGTTAGTACAGCAGGGCCACCTGCTGACGCAGGCTGTTGTTCATCTTTGACACGCGTAATTATCCCTCTCATGGATGTCTCACTGAGACCACTCTACCTGCTGTTTCTATGATTTTTAGGTTCAGTGAGAAGCAGGGCATGATGGAGGGCTCGCCAATGCTCACTGAGCAGCAGTGGCCTGGGATACCAACTCCTGTTGATGCAGCTGTCTTCTACGAGGGTACTTTCCTGTTTACTCCCATAATAAACCGTGTTCTAGTCAACAGGGACCAGGGCATCAAACCCAAAACCAACAACAACAGACTGGTGGAGACCTGCACAAAGGTGCATCTGTATTTGTTTATGCAGAAGTGATCAGGCTCCATGTTTGTCTATAACCTGAGAAAACGTGTTCATCATTCTCATAATCTCACTGTTACACTTTCAGGTAGAATCCCTGAATAAGAGCTAGTTCAGATTAAACAGTTTATAATTATTTAGCAAACATAAACAGGAAACACACACACACACACACCATCCTAATAACAGATGCTGGTTTCTCCACAGGGTTGATGAACTTGTTTAAGGGAAACCTTCATTATAAATACAACCAGACCCAGAAACACGTCGTCTCTATCAGCCGCAACAACGACCTGCTGGACTGCAACACGACAGAAGCCTGATGTGTGTGTGTGTGTGTGTGTGTGTGTGTGTGAACACACAGGATATACAGCAATCACCTCTTAATCTAAAACAGGGAACTGATGAATTTAACAGGAAGTGGTTAAAGTCTTACCTCAGAGTTCAGAGTGGTGTAATAATGTACTTTATTCCTTCTATCTGAGTATATTTGATTTGGGTTTAGATTTTACAAGTCTCTTTTTCTAGAAGTTCTTAAGTTTAAACTAAATGTTCCTTAAAGTCTAAATGAAACTATGGTCTGACTGAGTCAGTGTCATGAAGTGATGGTGTGTTTACGTGTCTGAAACAGTGGGTTATAGTGACTCCCCAGTCATTCATTATGTTGTATCAGTGTTGAGCAACAGGGCTCAGAGTTTTCCACAGGAACACGGGGACATGTTGGATCAAAGGGACTCTTCTGCTGTTCTGAGGTGTGTTTCTGAGAGAGGATAAGGTCTCTACATCAGGGGTTCCCAAATTGGGGGTCGGGGCCCCCAAGGGGGTCCCCACAAGATTGCAGGGGGTCCCCAAAATTTTGTCTTTGCTGAGGTTGTCAGGTTAGCAAAATTTTATTTGTAAAAATTTCATTTATAAAATCCCAATAACACACCATACAGTATAATCAGAACTCCATATAAAAGTTATAACTCAGTATGTCTGTAGAAAGTTTGTAAATGATCACATTTAATGTGTTTATGCGTGTAGGAGTTGGGTTTGGGTCCTGGCTTGTCTTGGACACGAGAAAGGGGGTCCTCAAAGAAAACATTTTGGGAACCCCTGCTCTAGATAACCGTTGTGGAGCACTACCTGAATGGCCTTAGTTTGGAGAAATAGTTTATAGCCTTCAGGACTGATGAGCTAACCGGTAGTTAAATCACACCCAAGACAAAAGGTTGTTTCTGTCATCCTAAAACACATCAAATGACTTTATTTCATAGAGGTTTCTGCAATATCATTTTAACCCTTTGATGCACAACATGGGTCAAAAGTGACCCGGCTAAGTTTTTATTTTTGATATCTTTGCAATAAATTATTCTCATCATTCAGTAGTCAAGGTTTTGCTCAATTAATTTGTTTTAGACCATCATACATGATTATTTTATTTTTACTTTCTTACTTTTTTGAATAAAAAACGTTTTTGTATCAGAACCCCTCTAATGCGCAAAACATGGGTCGAAAATGACCCATATTCATTTTCTGTTATTTCTTGTATAGCTCAGTGTTTCTATCATATATCTTTGAAATAAATGAATTTATCAGTTACTGTTCCAGTTATGTGGTAAATACTTTGTTTTTCTTCACCACAAATAATCATTTTCATTTTTCCTTTCTTACAGTATAGACAAGCACAGCTTTTGTATTTCTACCTCAACTTTACACACATGGGTCAGAAACATCACAATGAACAACTTCTTCACCAGTGTCCCTCTGGCTGAGAAGCTCCTCGAGAAGGACCTGACCAATGCTGGCACTCTTTGCCAGACGGGCCTCATGTGGGCTCACTGGATGGAGGCGGGGCCTAGCATGGGGATTCTACAACAACACCCTCTCAACTAGCCTCGATCAATTGGCTTCTGTCTTAAAAAAATCGGTGTCTTTCGAATGATCTGTCCCTTGGTACACCCCCAAACTTCACAAACTGAAAAAACGCTGTAGACAACTGGAACGTCTGTACAAGAAAACTGGACTTACAGTGCACAAACAAGCCCTTGCTGATCATGCCAATCTGTACAGAACTGCACTTACCTCTGCCCGCATCTTTCTACTCTAGCTCCATCCTCACTGGCTTTTTGAATCCCTGCAGGCTCTTTTCCACCATCAATACATTTCTCAAACCAGGCAATAACTTCCAAGTACTCACTGAAGAAAAGTGTAATGAATTCATGGAATTCTTCAGATCTAAAATTGATGGAATCCACTAAGACCTCATTCCCATTACCTCACGTGTCTCTGACCTCCCACCCAATCCCCCTATGCCCATCCAAAAACAATTCTCTACCCTATCCCTGATATCCCTGACAGCCTCTGAACTTAATAAGCATTTTCCCAAAATCAATCTCTCGACCTGCCCCGTGGACCCTATCCCATCACCATTAGTAAGATCATGTCTTCCATGCCTCACTACACTTATCCTGGAAACTATTAACTTATCACTGACCTCTGGAACGGTCCCTTCAGCATTCAAACTTGCTGCCATTACAGTTTTTTTCAATCACTTTGCAACAATTTTCACAACATTGATGTCTTTTTTCACAACTCTAGACACAAAACTCAACCAATGATCAAAATGCAATTTTTTTCAAAACTCTCCCCCGTTTCTCAATTGCTTGGATGCAACACACATAAAATTTAGATCATTTGTTCATTTAACAACAACCATCGGTTCAATTACACAACTTAACATCAAAGTACTACTATTTCAAAATGCAGTTCACACATTACATTTCAAATGAGTGTCTATTCCTTTCCTTTCAATGATCTAACTATCAGTTGATACAAATACTCAAAATGATAAGGGACTGTTGCAATACTCTCAATGCTGTTTGGATAAAGACAAACAATCAAACAATGTTGCAGTACGATTGCACTGTGGTGTTTTGGATCAATATATTTCAGAATTTGTTTATTGATTCCACTCTCTCTGTAGTATTCTTTCTACTACTGTAGTATTTTCCCAGAGATTTTATGTATTGTATATTTGTGACAACTAGTGTTGGCAGCAAAGTAAGAATATTACAGTATTGTGCAGAAAACCATTTTTCTACTTTCACTTTGCATAACACCATGCTGGCTCCAAATCACCTCTTTATATACTCATTCCACAATGTGCATCCAATCATCAGTAACGAGTTGGCAGAATCGGACAGCACATTACAAATTGGCAAATGAAACAAACAATCAAACAATAGGCTAATAATACTAACTTTGAATCTTTGAATTATGTAAACCTGTATTTTGTTGAGCCTCCCTGGTAAGGACTATTCAGGGGTTCTGGAGAGGAGGGTCCGTCGGATAGTCGAACCTCGGATCCAGGAGGAGCAATGTGGTTTTCGTCCTGGCCGTGGAACACTGGACCAGCTCTATACCCTTGGGGGGGTCCTGGAGGGTGCGTGGGAGTTCGCCCAACCAATCTACATGTGTTTTGTGGATCTGGAGAAGGCGTTCAACCGTGTCCCTCGGGGGGCCCTGTGGGGGGTACTCTGGGAGTATGGGGTACCAGGCCCCTTGATATGGGCTGTTAGGTCCCTGTACAACCAGTGTCAGAGCTTGGTCCGCATTGCCGGTAGTAAGTCGGGCTCGTTTCCGGTGAGAGTTGGACTCAAACAAAGGCTGCCCTTTGTCACCGATTCTGTTCATAACCTTTATGGACAGAATTTCTAGGTGCAGCCAAGGTGGTGAGGGGATCTGTTCTGGTGGCCTAAGGATCGGGTCTCTGCTTTTTGCAGATGATGTGGTCCTGTTGGCTTCGTCAGAACGTGATCTCCGGCTTTCGCTGGAGCGGTTCGCAGCCGGGTGTGAATCAGCTGGGATGAGAATCAGCTCCTCTAAATCCGAGACCATGGTCTTGAGTCGGAAAAGGGTTGAATGCCTTCTCCAGGTCAGGGATGAGGTCCTGCCCCAAGTGGAGGAGTTTAAGTATCTCGGGGTCTTGTTCACAAGTGAGGGAAGGGTGGATCGTGAGATCGATAGGCGTATTGGTGCTGCGTCTGCAGTGATGGGGGCGTTGTACCGGTCTGTCGTGGTGAAGAGAGAGCTGAGCCGAAAGGCGAAGCTCTCAATTTACCGGTCGATCTACATTCCTACCCTCACCTATGGTCACGAGCTTTGGGTAGTGACTGAAAGAACGAGATCGCAGATACAAGCGGCCGAAATGAGTTTTCTTCGCAGGGTGGCTGGACTCTCCCTTAGAGAAAGGGTGAGAAGCTCGGTCATCCGGGAGGGGCTCGGAGTAGACCCGCTGCTCCTCCACATCGAGAGGAGCCAGTTGAGGTGGCTCGGGCATCTGATTAGGATGCCTCCTGGATGCCTCCCTGGTGAGATTTTCCGGGCACATCCAACCGGGAGGAGACCCAAAGGAAGACCCAGGACACGCTGGAGAGATTATGTCTCTCGGCTGGCTTGGGAACGCCTTGGGATTCCCCCGGAGGAGCTGGCCCAAGTGGCTGGGGAGAGGGAGGTCTGGGCTTCCCTCCTTAAGCTGCTGCCCCCGCGACCCGACTCCGGATAAGCGGAAGAGAATGGATGGATGGATGGATGGATGTATTTTGTTGTACAATATTAAATGATTGTTCAAACAACGACTTATTGAAACTATGGGTTACTTGTGTGTGGGTGATCTAGAGTTTTGTTTCAATGGTATTTCACAGTAAATTTGTTTTTTTAACCAATGTTTGTGCAAGTGCAAGATTTCTTTAAACATGTGACTGCACAATGCAGTGTTTTTAACACTGGACAGCCTGTGTTACAAGTGATGACCGTTATGGATTTTGTGTCTAGAGTTGTGAAAAAAGACATCAATGTTGTGAAAATTGTTGCAAAGTGAAAACCAATACTCAAAAAACCTGGGGCCTCATTTATCAACCGTACTTACGTACAGATATGTGCGTATTTCGTGCGGGGAACGATTTTACGCATTGTGTGGTATTTACCAATTTGTAGTTGCGTGAAAATGTTCCTAAATATAAGAACAGCTCTGACCATGCGTAGGAACAGCATCTAGTGGCAGAACGAGGGAACAGCAATTCTGAAGGTCTCAGTGATCCACGCGTGTTCCTCATCCACTAATTATTTTACCCAATAAATAATTATTTTGGTGGATAAACAGCTGTGTCACTTTATTGGTCCTAAAACACCCGTGACCGACGGGAATCTGACTGTAGAACGGCTGATTTTGTGTTATTTTGTAATCACAATGTTTCCGCTTACCATGTTTATGATGTTTTAAAGGAAAAGTTCGCTTTTTTAGAAATTAAGTTTTATGTGTTCCTTCACCCACCCAGTGCTCTGTAAACTTTGACCCATTTCACACACACCCCCCTGCCCAGAGATTTTCAGGGGAGAAGTGATTCATAAAGGTAGTTCTGGCTAGTTTCGGGGGCGCTTTATCTGCGCCGTTTAGCCTCACAAAAGGATTAGCCTCTGAAAGCATGGCTAATTTGCATCTCACAAACAAAGAGAAAAAATTTACAACGTCACATTACAACGGGACTAGTTTTTGTCATTCGTATCCCTGCGCCGGTCCCCGCGGATATTAAACAGCGCTTCGTATGTCAGCTGTTTCACTGCCGAATGCCGAAAACATGTCAGACTCCGTCTCATCTGATGACGAATTTCATTTTAACACTATATCAGATGAAGAAGAAACTTATTTTACTACTAGGATATCTTTATGAGCCAGAGTACACGGATGAAGAACTGCATTTGCTACACAAAACACACACATCAACACAGATTGTTGACAAAGCTACTGCAGTCTATGATCAACCATCGGTGTAAAGATGATTGCATAAATAATGCGCTAAAATGCGAAGATGATTGCATGAATATGGCAGACATAGCGGAATAAATAATTTTTTAAAAACAAAACTTACCCAGATTTCTAGTACGGCCGAACTCTTCAAAAACAGTCTTTCACTTTTCCCGAACTTTTTCCTGATGTAATCATCCTCTTTGAAGTGTGCACTGCACAAACGAAAGGTTTTGACTCGTTCCAGCCNAGTATCCTTGGAGTAGCCGATTGCTAAAAGCCACTGATGCCTTAGAGAAACGTCCTTAGCAGGAAAAGTGTCAAACCGAAAAGGTGATCCTGTAACATCCTTATTGTTACAACCCGGGAACCTGCAGGTATGCACCATGGCTCGATATATTTAAGAAAAACTACTTTTAAGTGACTTTAGAAGTTGTTGTTTCACTCATACAGCTAGGATTAGCAGCCAGACACGAGCCCGTTCTATAGCTGCGGTGACCGGCGCAGGGATACGAATGACAAAAACTAGTCCCGTTGTAATGTGACGTTGTAAATTTTTTCTCTTTGTTTGTGAGATGCAAATTAGCCATGCTTTCAGAGGCTAATCCTTTTGTGAGGCTAAACGGCGCAGATAAAGCGCCCCCGAAACTAGTCAGAACTACCTTTATGAATCACTTCTCCCCTGAAAATCTTTGAGCAGGGGGGTGTGTGTGAAATGGGTCAAAGTTTACAGAGCACTGGGTGGGTGAAGGAACACATAAAACTTAATGTCTAAAAAAGCGAACTTTTCCTTTAAATCATTTTGCATTTATTTATTTATTATGTTTTAATTTAATTATTTTGTCCTTGTGAAGTGTCTCGTGATGTTGCTTGAGATGCGTTATATAAAAGATCGTTTCTTATTATTATTATTGGAGGATTTAGCAGAGCAGAGTGCACTCTGGAGGGAACGGCTCTTCCGTGAGCGCAGCGCACTGATCTGATTCCAGTCCATATTCTATTTTACAAATAAAACAACCTCCAGAACCTCCCCTGCTCCCAGATCATACACGCGCTGTCAAGTGTCCAGTGTTTCGATCTCGCTGTCAATAAAGTTTTTCTTTTTTTTCCGGGAAGAACCCAGGGAATCCCCTCCCGACCTGAGGACGTAGTGTGACCAAATATGGTTAATTCAGGGCGTTTCTGTATGTAAATGACAATACACGTGCACGAGCTCCTATATGCGCACAGGTGGGATTTATCATCAGACGATTGCGGAGGAACGTGCGTACGAGAGGCCACCGCATGTTTCATAAATCAGGACGTTGACTGTTCGTACACACATTCTAAATTTCATCCGTAGGAGGGAATATAGGAACGTTTCTACGAACGTTTGATAAATGAGGCCCCTGGTCTGGATCATGATGAACCTGAAAACTTCCGCCCCATTACTAATCTCCCTCTCATTGCCAAAATCCTTGAACGTTCGGTTGCATCTCCACTAACCCAACATCTCCACTTCAATGACCTCTTCGAGACCTTTCTATCAGGTTTCCATTCTCACTACAGCACAGAAACTGCTCTACTCAAAGTGACTAATAATCTCCTGCTGGCTTCTGACTCTGGATCTCTTTCCATACTCCTCCTCCTTGACCTAAGTGCTGCTTTTGACACAATAGATCACTCCATTCTCCTACACCATTTGCAGTATCATAGTGGCGCTTCTGGTTCAGCCCTCTCCTGGCTCACATCGTACCTCTCTAATAGATCACAATACAATTCCATAAACAATGGCAATTCCAAAATCACCCCATTTACTCATGGTGTTCCTCAGGGATCTGTTATCGGTCCTCTCCTCTTCATCATTTATATGTTACCCATTGGGCGTATCATTCATCACCATGGACTTCAGTTTCACTGTTATGCTGACAACATTCAACTCTTCCTATCTACTACTTCCATTACCCCATCACAGTTTCTACCATAACAACCTGTCTTAATGACATTAAGTGATGGATGTCTACAAATGACCTCAAACTGAACTGCAATAAATCAGAAATGCTCATCACCAAACCCAAATCCCTCATACCATCATGTAAATACTTCTGGCTCAGCATTGATGGTCATATTGTCACTCCATCCACTCAAATCAGAAACCTGTGTCATTTTTGACCATAGCCTCTCCTTCCAATCACACATCCGAAATATCACTAAAATGGCCTACTTTCACCTATGAAGTACTGCCCGTCTCCGCCCCATTCTATCCTTTAAGGCTGCAGAAACACTCATCCACGCCTTCATCTCCTCCAGAATTAATTATTGCAATAGCTTACTCTATGGTCTCCCTCATACACACTTAAAGAAACTTCAGAATGTACAAAACTCAGCTGCCAGGCTTCTCTGTCACACCAGTAGCAGGGAACACATAACTCCGGTTTTAAAAAACCTTCACTGGCTTCCTGTTCATCAGCGCATTCAATTCAAGACATTACTCATCACCTACAAAGCTCTCAATAACCTTGCCCCAGCTTATCACTCTGACACTATTCAACGCTATCACCCTACCCGCCATCTGATTTCAAATCCTCTGCTTCCAATCTGCTCCATCGGAGACAAAGCCTTTTCCGTGGCTGCCCCAACCCTATGGAACTCTCTCCCTCAACACATCCGTGATGCTGACTCACTGCAAAAATTCAAAAAACTACTAAAGTGTCACATATTCAATCAAGCATTCAAACCACATTAACTTATTCTTATTTTATTCATTTGTCTTGTTTGGTAGTTTGCCTCCTTATTTGTACAGCATCTTTGAGTAGTTGATAAAAGTAGTTGTATATATATATATATATATATATATATATATATATATATATATACATACATATATATATATATATAATTTCCTCCACACCCTCTCTCATTTTTTATGTTACCCCCACCTCTTCACAACGCGCACCATCACCAGGGGCGTAACATAAATGGGGGCTCGTCCGGGATGCTGTCACGCTGCCGAAGCGGCAGCGCTGTCCAAGGTCCTGGACCGGGAACTCACCATCTGTCACAGATATACTGCTCACAAAAATTAAAGGAACACTTTAAAGAAACACATTAGATACATCAGATCTCAATATGAAGTTGGAAATCTATACAAATAACGACAGGACAATGTCTTAGGAACAAAAGGATGCCAAGTCTTTTAATGGAAATAAAAGTTTTCAGCCTACAGAGGGCTCAATTGTGTAGACACCCTAAAATCAGAGTTAAATGAAGATGTGGCAGGCTAGTCCATTATTTCAAAAACTTAATTTCTACAACTCAAAATGCTTTTCAGTATCTTGTGTGGCCCCCACGAGCTTGTGTGCATGCTTGACAACGTCGGGGCATGCTCCTAATGAGACAACGAATGGTGTCTTGTGGCATTTCCTCCCAGATCTGTGTGAGGGCATCCCTGAGCTCTTGTACAGTCTGAGGAGCAATCTGGCGCCGCCTAATAGACCGAAACATAATGTCCCACAGATGTTCTATTGGGTTTAAGTCAGGGGATCGTGAAGGCCATTCAATTGTTTCAATTCCTTCATCCTCCAGGTACTGCCTGCATACTCTTGCCACATGAGGCCGGGCATTGTCGTGCATTAGGAGAAAACCAGGACCTACTGCATCAGCGTAGGGTCTGACAAAGGGTTCAAGGATTTCATCTGGATACCTTATGGCAGTCAGAGCACCATTTCCTAGGCAGTAGAGGTCTGTGCGTCCCTCCATGGATATGCCTCCCCAGACCATCACTGACCCACCACCAAACCTGTCATGTTGAACGACGTTGCAGGCAGCATAACGTTCTCCTTGTCTTCTCCAGACCCTTTTCACGTCTATCACAGGTGCTCAGGGTGAACCTGCTCTCGTCTGTAAAAAGTACAGGGCGCCAGTGGCGGACTTGCCAATTGTGGTGTTCTTGAGCAAATGCCAGTCGAGCTCTACGGTGCTGGGCAGTGAGCACAGGGCCCACTACAGGACGTCGGGCCCTCAGGCCATCTTCATGAAGTCTGTTCCTGATTGTTTGGGTAGAGACATTCACACCAGTGGCCCTCTGGAGGTCATTGTGTAGGGCACGAGCAGTGCTCAGCCTGTTCCGCCTTGCACAAAGGAGCAGGTATCGGTCCTGCTGATGGGTTGTGGACCTTCTACGGCCCTGTCCAGCTCTCCGAGAATAACCGCCAGTCTCCTGAAATCTCCTCTATGTTCTGGAGATTGTGCTGGGAGACACATTAAACCTTCTTGCTGCAGCACGTGTGGATGTGCCATCCTGGAGAAGTTGGACAACCTGTGCAACTTCTGTAGGATGAAGGAATCGCCTCATGCTGCCAGTAGAGATAATTACTCAAGCCAAAACTAGCACGAGTGGAAAACCAGCCAAAAAAGATCAAGAGGAAGAAACTTGAAATGACCTCCACATGTTAAACCAGTCCTGTTTTGAGGGTTTTGTAATTGTTGCCACTTTAGTGCACCTGTCGTTAAGTCCATGAACACCAATACAGCTGAAAGTGATTAACAATGCCCTCAGCTGCTTAATCAACCAGAAAATTATCAGACATGTTTAATTGATTTCATGCCAGGCCCAATAAAAAAAGTGTTCCTTTAATTTTTGTGAGCAGTGTATATATATATATATATAAAATATTTCAGCTCATCTTTACCAATCCTGGCTCACAGTGGTCATAAACACACCCAGGTGGAAGGCTGAACTCGATCAGATACAAGCCAGAGCCAGGAGCTGTAATAGAGCCTTAATCAGAGGTATTTGACTACAAAAAAGGAAAAGAAAACACAGGAGAAGGTTTTGTGGATGTTAAGATGCTGCTGAGGTCTGGGATATAACACGTCCCCATAGTGAGTCACAATCATCCTCTGGTGATGGAATGATTTTTAAAGTCTTTTATGAACATTTTCTTTGTGATTTAAATATCTCTATGGTAAAATAAATAACTATTGAACTGTCTCCAGAAAATGTTTACTTCATGCCTTACATCCTCCCATGCTGCGTGGAACAACCCCTGAAGGCTTCTTTCATCATGATTACTGGGTCCTTTTTGGGGGTTTACACCTAACTTCCTCTTTTGTCCATAAAAGGAGTCTGTGTGAGTCAGCGGCTCATAAAAGCAGATAGTTGCTCAACATGGCCGTGTGTTGGTCTATATAACAGCTGCCTCCAAGTGGAAGACAAGACACAAGTTCCACTCTACACGGAAACATGAAGACCTTCTCTCTGAGCGTGCTCCTGGGCCTGGTGGCTGCGGTTTGCAGCATGCCGGTGTTACAGGACAATGTGGAGGAAGAGCAGTTTGCAGAGGTATGTGTGTCTGACTGGAGCTGGGATCCAACCGAACAGCTGAAAACATTGATGTTCTACTTCTGCACCGGCTGTTTTAAACCTCTTTTACCCTCCATCAGAGCTACCTGAAGAAGTTTTACAACCTGACAGAAGAAACCGGCCCGACACTCAGAGGGGGAGTCAGCTCCAGGACCAAGAAGCTGATGGAGATGCAGAAGTTCTTTGGTCTCCAGATCACTGGGACCCTGGATGCTGACACCCTGGACTTGATGAAGAAGCCCCGCTGTGGTGTTCCAGATGTGGACGTCGCTCACTTTTCCATTACTGGAAACGACTTCAAATGGCAAACCAACAGTCTCACCTACAGGTAAAGGATCCGCTGGCTAGATTGTTTATCAGAAGAAATGGACCACTCTGTGGTCTGAAGGTGTTTAACCCCTGAATTTCCACAAATATCCCACAGGATAGAGAACTACACACCGGACATGTCTCAGGCAGAAGTGGACGATTCCATCGAGAAAGCTCTGCAGGTCTGGGCCAAAGTCACTCCTTTGAAATTCACAAGGATCTACAGTGGAACTGCTGACATCATGATCTCCTTCGGTCGTAGAGGTGAGGTCAAAAGCGTTAACTCCTATGATGAGTTGTTGATCAGGTGAATTCAGGACAATCATGAGTGTGTTCTTCCTCTCAGATCATGGAGATTTTTATCCCTTTGATGGTCCTGATGGGACTCTCGCTCATGCCTTCGCTCCTTCCCCCGGCATTGGAGGAGATGCTCATTTTGATGATGATGAGACTTTCACGTTCCGCTCCAACACAGGTGGGTCATCCTGTCAGCTTCTCCCAGGTCTCGGGTCATCCTCCGGGGCTCGGCTCACCCTGGAGGAGCTGAACTCTGATTGGTCTGTGTTCATCTGCTCTAGGCTACGTCCTCTTCATGGTTGCTGCTCATGAGTTTGGCCACTCTTTGGGTTTGTCCCACTCCGATGATCCCGGTGCGCTCATGTACCCATTTTACACCTACGGAAACTCTGACACCTTCGTTCTGCCCAAGGATGATGTCAAAGGCATCCAGTCCCTTTATGGTTGGTACCCAGATCATTGTTGCCTCTTCTCTTTAGTTTCGTGTGACTCATGTGGAATGTATGGTTGAAACTACAGGAGAAACCAAGGATCCCATCCCACCCGGGCCGACCGCCCCCACCACCCCTGATGCTTGTGATTCCACCATGGTCTTGGATGCTGTTGCCACGCTGAGAGGAGAGATGCTCTTCTTCAAAGACCGGTACTTTACAAACTCACAAAATGAATTTTTAGTCATTCAAAGCTTTTTCTGAGCTGGTTCCTGATCTCGGTTCTGCTTCTTCTTAGTTTCCTCTGGCGTCACTCCCAGCAGACTCTCATCACGAACATCTGGTCCAGCGCTCCTGACAACATCGATGCTGCTTTTGAGAGTCAACAATCAGACCAAGTCTTCCTCTTTAAAGGTATTTGTTCTCTGAGTCCCTGTTGTGTGATGCTATGTAAGTGTTTCTTGACCTGTTCCACTACATTGTCTGCTTTTCATTTCCTCAACAGGCAGCAGAGTTTGGGCTTTCAGTGGCTATGATCTAGCACGTAATTATCCCAAATCCATTACCAGTTTTGGTTTACCCAGAACTGTGAAGAAAGTAGACGCTGCCCTTTATGACCCCGAGTCTAGGAAGGTACTCTTCTTTGTTGGAAAGAACTACTACAGGTGAGTTCAGACAGCATCAGAACGAATCCAGGTGGATTACTTACACACTGTCAAAATAAAGAAATAGAGATATTCAATGTGTTAGTAACAAGCAGCTGTCTAATGTGTTTCCAGCTATGATGATGTGAAGAAGACGATGGACGGGGGGTTCCCCAAACCAGTGGACGAGACCTTCTCTGGTATGACCACCCAGGTGACGGCAGCGTTACAGCACAGAGGTGGGGAGCGTTCATGCAGTCAATGTGACTTCATGTCTGCAGCATTTCTGTTTGATCTCAGTGCTTTTATAGAACTAACCTGAAGCGTGTGTTCTGCAGGTTTTACTTACCTGTACAGCGGACCCTACATGCACGAGTACAGCCTGAGGTCAGGGAGGCTGTACCGGGTCCTGAGGAACAACTACTTCCTGCCCTGCAGTAACCTCTAATCTGTCAAAAGAAACTTTCAAACACAACCATGATGCAGATTTGTGCTCGTCTTCAGAATCCAAATGTTTAGACGAAGGTTTTTGTCAGCCTTCATGTAATTTATTCTAACTTTAAGGTCATATGTGTCACCCAAAAATGTTTTTATTGTCCTTATCTTTGTTTGATGAACAAATTAAATGTTCATTGTTGTAATTTTTGTACAAATTTGCAAACCGCTGTAACTGTATGCATGAAGATAATTAATTTAAAATAAAGTGACTTCTGTTATGTGAAACCATTGGCATCGTTTTGTCATAACTCTATCACACTTTGGGATTTCATTGTTTTGTTCATGTGTTCATGTTCCAGCTCACCTGATGTAAATAAACCAGTTATCAGGCCTAAAGCAACAGATCAGCCACTGATTTCAGTCTGATCTAAAACCAGAACAAGAACAATTACAACAAATCCCATTTTCAGGAAAACAAATATTTTCATCTGAAACCCCAGAGTTGATATCTTATTGAGTAAACAAAAACAAAAGAGCACAGATAAAACTGGGACAGAGACCTCGTGTAAAGACGTGTGGATTTCATGTTTAAGACCACATTTGCTCTAATCAAGAAAACTGCGTAATATCTAGATTCAGACTGTGTGCACTCATGGATCAAAACACATCCGAACCTTAAATAGCTACTGTATTTCAAGATGGCGGATGACCATGGAGCGTCGACCACAGTTTACGTATTAAATATGTAAAATTTCAAGCTGAGAGGAATATTTAGAACTGATGTTGGTGAGAAAAATTAAAGGAGTCATCACCTATAATACCTTGGATATCTACATCCTATTATAGTCTGTTAGACCATTAAAATAAATTGTATTGGAAAAATAAAAAAAAAATGTGATTGTTTAATCCTTTATTGTGAAGGACATATTTTCTCGCGAGATCACACGCGATATTTCGGCTGTGTCGGACGCGCGCAGGACTGAGGGGCGCGTTGATTAGTGGAAGGAAGCAGGAAGCAGCTTCAGCGTCTTGCTCCAAAACAACAAAAGTTATAACTGAACCCGACCTGGCAGTGACCTACGGGATCTACCCGTGTATTTACGAGCCCGAGCCTCGCCTCGTGCGTAATGGCGTCCTCGCTTGTTGTTGAGTTGGGACAAAGCAAGCTAACAGCCAGGCATCGGCTCTTATGCTGTTGTGAAGATGGAATACACTAGAGGTGCCTGAAAAAATCGATTCGAATTCGAATCGAGATTCTTACTTATAAAGATTCAGAATCGATTCATAAAGGTTCAGAATCGATTCTGTCTGAAAGCCTTTATGTAAACTGCCGTATTTCCGAGCGTCCCTGAACGCATCATCGCTGGCGCACCAGCGCTAGCTGTAGTTGCTCTGCTGTGTGCTCCTACGCTGCAATCTGCTGAAATACGACAGAGACTTCCCTTTATTATTATTCTGTGTGCGTTTTATGAGTCAAGAAGTAAGTTACATTATGTTTTATAATGTTTAAATGGTGTTATCCTGTTTAGTTTGACTGTTGTTTCATGCCGAGTGCACCGTGCATAATTGATGCTTGTTAGGCTACGTTCACACTGATGTCTTGATGCTCAATTCCGATTTTTTTGAGTAAATCCGTTTTTTTTGTGTGACTGTTCACATTATAACTGAAATGCGACATCAAACACTCTCCAGTGTGAACGCTTCACGGCCCCAAAGCGACCCGCATGCGCAGAAGCCAAGAAGTCACAGAACCAGGAGAGGTGGAGTTGTGATGTGAAAGCCTCACAGACAGTTCAGACACAGAATCTCACCTGAGTCTCTTGTTTTGGGGTGGAAACTATTTTAAAAACTATTTTACTTCTTATTCCACCGTCTTCCCCAGTTAGTATTCCCTAAAAATGTTTCGGTATTAAGTTCATTCACGGAACCCCCCGCCCCGCTGTCACGGAGACCGAGACGCGCTTCGCTCCAGCAGCACCTCCCGCTCTCATGCTTTCTTGTATTTTTAATTCCAAAACTTGACAGGATGTCCCACAGACCCCTGAATCCTTCTGTCAGCGGCAGCGCTGCTCTTAAGCGCTCCTCCTCAGAAAGGTCCTGACACGACGCTCACCTCCGCTGAGCAGTGACGTAGGAGGTGGATTTAATGCGACATGACCGTTCAGACTGCAGTCGCTTTCAAAAAATGCGCATATGTGTCGCAATCAGTACTACATATTGAAACGACCGGGATCGGATTAGGAAAAATCGGATCTGTACTGTTCAGACTGTCACAAAAAAATCAGATAAGGGTCACAGGCAGGTCAACATGCGGATTTCATGCACTTTTGCCTGCAGTGTGAACATAGCCTAATTAGTGCCTGTTAGTCTTCATAATGTTAAACTTTGTTGCCACACATACTTGAAAAGTATTTGACTGCATTACTTTCAAAGCTACTATTGTAAAGATTTGTTAAATTTTACAAGGTAAGCAACAATAAATGTTGCATTTTCATCAAAAGATTGCCTCTGTTTACAGTTTTAGAATCACTTTATTTTACCTTGTTAATTTGCATTTTCTTAAACATAACCAGTTTTCTTTAAAGTAAAATAACAATTTCCCATAGCTTTTTCTAACTTGCAGAAGAAAGTATTTAATTCTGGAACTGACACTCTTTGTTAATTTTGATTGTGAATTGATTTGAATCGAGAATCGAAAATCGATTCTGAATCGAATCGGCACCCCGAGAATCGGAATCGAATCGAATCGTGAGTTGTTGTAAGATTCACATCCCTAGAATACACAAACCGATCAGAGTTTTGTCTCCCATAACACGGATTATAACATGAGTCGTCAACGGTAAGACATAATTTATGCGTTTCACGTTATGAAATGAGCTTTGTTGTGCTGGTTTGTTCGCTGCTGGTGCATATTGGTTTATATTCGGCCTTTATGCCGGCATTTAGGCTAATCTCGTGTTGGAGTGCGCGTGCTCGTGGGGTGCATGTGAGCTGGTTGAAGAAGGCAAGATTAAACAAACGCTTCAATGTTAAATATCGGCTTTTCAGCCAGTGAAAAATCATTAGGAAGCCATTATAGACATTTGTTCAAGTGGAAAAGTGAAGATTTCAGGTGACGACTCCTCTAATGAAAAAGGACAAGTTTGTGCACTGGATACACAGCATTTGGTAGTAAACAGGTAAAAAAATTACACACTGGGGCTTTAAAGTAGAAATCAAGAGTTTTTTTTCACCAACGGCTCCATCTAGAGGTTGAAAAATGTACTGCATCTTAAGCCACTTTTCTTACTTCCCTGATTACGGCTGAAGCAACACCTCTCATTTGTAAATGCGCACCTCTAGCTGGTTAACAGAGCTAAAACAGTGTTTAATAATTATCATTCTCATGTTTGGTTGTTTATTAAAAAAAAGAATAATAATTTTACACACACATATATATATATATATATATATATATATTTATATGAAACAGAACAAGAAGACTTACTTGTCCAAAGGAAATGTCACCAACTCTGCGTCTATAGGTACGTCCCTAAAGCTCGCTCATGCTCTGTGATTAACATCTGTATGTAATCAGATGTCCAACGCTATTGGCTAATGCTGAACGGTGCTCATGTGACTCTACGGGACTGGGCTTAGCAAAACAACTGGACAGTTTTCCTAAATTACATGACAGTACAGTGTAAGAATATCACTTTTAGGCATTTGTAAAAAATCGCATAACTCCCGATGGGGGGGAAACTCCAAATTGCAGTTTTCAAGAGCGAGTAACACCTAAATCAGCTTTTTTATGCTGATAACCTGTATAGATGAGTGGTCTGAGACTCACCCTTTAATGACAGCGATATCAGTTCACAGCGTATGATAGCTCACACTATTTTTAGAGGAATATCTTTAAACATGTGATGCCAAATTTTGGATCTTTTGGTGCCCTCGCCGGAGCAAAAATCCAGAGGGATTCAGGACACGAACCACAGTGAGTATGAATGTCAGTCCATCCGGACGCCGTACGGAAACATCAGTTCTGTACTTGGTGTGAACGAAGGGTTGTGCTGCAAGCTGCAGGCACCATCAAAGTAAAAAAAATAAATGAAAAAACAACAGTGAAGAACATGAGGCTGGCCTTCTTGGGTTTAAGTTACAGACAGTGCTAAGATTATTTCAGGAAACATAACCTTTCAGTTTTGTGTTTTATGGTAGAAGTGTTTCCTTTAGTTTAAAAAATGCCAGGTCCCATTTCTAGTTGAGAGATGGAGACCAGCTGAGTGATTGATGACCTCAGCTGCTGATTGACACCACCTGGAGCAGTTTCAGTTAAAACTGTGTATAAAAGCAACATGAAGAGGTTTCCTGCACATCTCTCTCACCAGCTACATTTAAAGGACAGCTGGCTCAAGCTGAGGAGTTGCTTTAAAAAAAAAAAAAAAAAAAAAAAAAAAAAAAAAGAAAAGGGTAATCCATTTAACTTTGTTTTCAAAGCTCTATGTTACTTTGGGAAGTTTAGCATCTAATTGGCACAAACTTTGATCTTCCTTATTCATGTTGCAGCAAAGAAGGTCTTGATTGTTTACGCTCACCAGAGCTCTGGTTCATTCAACGCTGCAGCCAAAGATCTTGCTGTGGAGGCTCTGACTGCTCAGGGCTGCTCTGTAGAAGTCTCTGACCTGTATGCCATGAATTTTAAAGCTGCTGCTACAGTTGATGACATCAGAGGTCTGAAATCCTTGTTTATTATTTTTTAAATATTGATTCTGTCTCATCGTGACATCTGTCTGAACAGGAGACCTTAAGGATGCAGAACATTTCGGTTACAGAAGGGAGACCAAACTTGCCTTTGAGGAAGGAAGACTGTCAGAGGACCTCACCAAAGAGCATGCTAAAATCCATGAGGCAGATCTGATTATTTTTCAGGTGGGTGGTATTTAAGCTTGTGCCGTATCTGTCATGCAAACTCTTACTTGTGTTCCTCCTCCTTTCAGTTCCCCATGTACTGGTTTGGTCTTCCTGCTATCATGAAGGGTTGGATTGACCGAGTGCTCACAAATGGCTTTGCCTTCTCTCAGGAGAAGTTCTACAGCCAGGGAGTCTTCAAGGTGAGGGTTCATAAGGTTTGCTTTTAAAATAATAATAATAATCCACTACTTGCAGGACAAGAAGGCCATGTTGTCCTTCACCACTGGGTCTCTTCAATCCATGTTCAGCCCAACAGGTGCCAATGGAGACATGAACGTCGCACTGTGGCCAATCCAGGTAGAGTTGAACCATCTGAAGTAAACTAGCTCTTGTTGATGTTGATTATCGTCATCTCTGCAGAATGGCATCCTGCACTACTGCGGCTTCCAGGTTCTGGCCCCTCAGATCTTCTGGGCTCCAGCTCTTGCAGCTGCTGAAGCTCGTAAAAGCATGCTGGAGGGCTGGTGTACACGTCTGCAGGGCCTCCTGGAGGAGAAGCCCCTGTCCTTCATCCCCCTGGACTGTTTTGACCAGAAGACTTTCCAGCTGAAGCCTGATGTCCACGAGAAACATGCCAGCAAGGAGTTTGGTCTAACAGTGGGCATTCACCTGAACAAGCCTCTGCCCCCCCACAGTCAGATGAAAGCTGGATGCTGATTCTAATAGAACACCAATAAACGCTGGTTTTGAGTTGCCTTTCTGAAGAATTATTGAATTTGGTTTAAAATGTGTCAACTCTGCTGAATGAGCCTTGACAACCAGGTCAGGGTAGTGCAGGAGAAGTGTGCTGCAGGTTTTTAACTTGGTGGTAAATCCTCTCCTGAGAGGTTTTGAGTGTGTCAGGGTGCCAAATTCTGCTAATGATCCTTCATGCATGTTTTCAAAATGAGCACCTGCAGGATGTATTTACCTCTACTAAACGTTGTTTGGTCAAAGGGAGGAGGAGTCTGGTATCGCCCCATGTGACTTGGCTGTTTAAAATAAAACACCTGCAGGACATAACATCTGTATCAAAGTAGAGGAGTTTAACCTCATGTGGTTCAGTTAATGACCCTAAAAAAAAAAACTCCGAACCCTCCAGCTTTTACCTGTAGGTCTCTGAAGAGCTGAGTAGTGTATTCTGTTAACAGTGGTGGGTGCTAGACGAGGAACTGGCATTTGCCAGTTGAAACGACTGAAGAGCACTTGGATTTCAAGCCTTTATGCAAAAAATTACTCATGACTCTCGGTGCTCAAGTAACTTCCAAGTTTTTATTTTTTGTGTCCCCAATTTCTACATGCCACCCACCTCTGGTCAAGCCTTTTTTTTTTGGTCCATGTTTGGATGCTGTTTTTCAGCTGGACCCCTCCTGGGTAGCTCCACATCTGAGAGAATTGCTAGTGTTGGCTCATTATTCTCGGCATAAGGATATTTCCCACTGGCAAAATGTAACGGAACAAATATACATGCACCCCTTGATCTTCTCCAGCTCAGGCCCACTTGTCTAAGGCTACATCCCACAATGCATTGCAACTTTACATCACAATTTATTTTTAGCTACTGTAGATATGCTATTGAAGTCCAGTGGGTGGTTCCCATCTTCTTGGCGCTCGTATTGGCACTCCTGCAAAATAATTAAATGGGGCTGTGAGGGTGGGGGCAGATTGATGCTCAACAAACTCTGAGCTGATGTAGTTACGAGCTAACAGAGGTTAGCGAGCGCTTTAAGCCAGAAAACCATGGTTGAGTGACTCTGCTAGCCTCTTCCTTCTAAACTAAGGGTGTTTCTCAATCTCAAGGAACCTCGCCTTGATGCCTTGGTCCCGCCCCGGTTGCCTAGGAGATACGTCATCAGGAACCACCAAGGCATGTTCCAATCGGTTCCAATGTTCATGTGCTTCCAAGGCATCTGTCCTCCGTTTGTTAGCCGTTTAGCTAATTGAGCAAGGATATATGAGAGGTGCCTTGGTGCCTTCTCTTGGTCAAAAATTTCCCAGAATGCAGCGCGGTATTTTCAAACCGATCTGATCAGGAGCAGCAACAGCTACTTCGAGGGCAAATTTCCACTTTAAATGTAAGTCAACTAATTGTAGCTATTGGGCTTATATGTAAAATGTTTATTTACATCCAAAGCAGTTATCTATGGTTGGTTAGTTGCTTAGTAGTTGTAGCTTTGGTGGCTAGCAGGTACTAACTCACTTGATTTAACCAATATATACACAATTAAAAAAGTTAAAGGCTCGATATTAAAACTTAACATTACCATGATGGGCAGGACGTTAACAGGGCGCGTAAGCAGGGGGCGGGCTCTGGCTGGCCGTGGTCACGTGGGACAAGTCTGTTCTATTTAACCATTTTCTTTGACCAAGTAAGGACAGTGTCCTCGTAAGCAAGGAGTCTGGCCTGGCAAGGCACTGCCGTGGCAGGCAAGACAAGGCGAGGTTCCTTGAGATTGAGAAACACCCTACGACATTTTAACGGGAGGCCTTCCCTTGAACAAGCTGCTAGTGCTGATGGCTCATCTGACACCTGTCAATCAAAAGGACATGCCCCTAATTCGTTAGTTCATGCTTTACAGTTTTTGATTGGTTTCATGCATCATTCTAGCCTGGCTTGCCAGACTCTAGCCTGGGACTGGCCAGCTCAAAAATAACCAATCCGAAAAAAGGCAGAAATGACGACTTACCGTGCTATGCTGTCCTTTTTTAGCTGTAGTTAAAGATGGCGTCAAAGTAGCGCTGCTAACAATCTCCCTCTCACTGTTCACGCCGAGCTGCACTGCATTTAAACGCAGCTTTCCGGCATTTTGTACTTGTTGCTCCATTAGCGCAAGTAAAGGTGACACAACAATTTGTGTTTTTATCTGGGTAAGCACCTTCCTCAATAGAAATGAATGCACCGGGTGGGAATGGAGACCCACCTAAGATGGCGGCCGGCCACAACGGAAGCGCCAATCCAAGAGGCGTCTACGTATATATGTCTGTGGGTAGCACAGCGCAAACATCTTTCTTTAGAAGAAAGGCTTTTAGCGCTTCTTCTTGTTGTGGTTTTAAAGACATGTCCAAGTCATTTAGAACAGAGGAAAGAGCCGCAGCGAGCTCCGCTTCAGACGCCATCTTCGTTGTTTATGAGAAACTGAGCATCGGGGTGTGTGACGTACGCTGCTCAGCGCTGACTGGCTAGGTGAGAACTCTCAGGGGGTGGGGTTATTTGAATGTGAGCATTACCAGTTCTCTGTATAGAATAGACAGAGGGCAAGTCTGGCAGGCCAGCAGCAGTCAACTCAAACTCAAACACATTTTCAAAACAGTTAACACACAGGTCTAAACAGCAGCGCTGGATGTTATTTTACCTGCAGTTGCACTTGCAGCTTTGCACCACTACAGCGGCGCTGTATCGGCAGCGGTGCTGCTAAAACAGCTGGAGAGAAAGATCGAGAATAGCTTTTCCCGCTAATTGGTTCTTTCGACCTGATTCAACCGGAGGGTAGGGTGAGCAGTTGTTCGGCTTTGTGCGGGACTGCCGTATTTTCATTGCTTTTCACTCGTCCCGCAAATTGAGACTCTGTTCCACATTACTGAAGGTCCAAAGAGCCTGAGCCTGTGGTAACGTAGGAACTGGGAAATAGTCTGAAAGCTTTTGCTGTTTGCTTATTCAAGTTGAATTCAAATAGACATGACATATATGATAACAGTAATAATTTTATGTATATTTAACAGTGATGTTAGAGCTGAAAGGCAGAATAGAAGTTTTTTTTTGCTACTAATTTTTGTTACTTAATTTCATTGAATTGGAATTTCATGTTGTCCCACATTAAGTAGTCTCTGTCCATGTCAAACATTTCGCGAGTTTGAATCCGGTCACACACAAGGACACATAAGGACGCATCCCTAATTAGAACGCTTAACTTAAAAATATTTTGCCTTTAAAAAGTGAGGCAGTTGAATGCACAGAGTATGCATGTGCTGGCACATGGTCAGGATGGTACCACCTCTGCCTCAATTTGAGCCAGGAAAAACCCTGGTTCAGTCATTTTTTGACCATAAATTTCACTGTGACTTCAAAAGGCATGGTATTTTTGGTCAATAACACACTCTAGGCAAAAGGAGACTTGTAAAAGGGTAAGAGGATAAAGTTGGGAATAACATGAATGCCTCAGAGGAAAGCCATGCTCATTCACAGCTTCACTGAAGAAGGCCAAGTGGGTGTCTGCCTGGTTGTTGGCAGCTACCTTCAGGTACATGATCTATGTAATTCAAGCACAAATACTCTCATATGACACATTTTTATAGGGGGCAAAACAATCGATTCCCAAATAACAGGTACAACAGCCATACAATAACATGATAGATGCTTAAATAGGTTTGGAGCTGATAAACTGTATTGTTAGTGTGGAATATAGTTTTAAGTAAAATCTCACAGGAATCATAGAGGCATACTTTATAGAAGACCACTGCACTGTACTGTTTTCATCCTGCTCCTGCCAGCTTGTGTGTTACTCCCACATTCTCCCGCGACACTCAGAGTTTTTACACACAATAGAATTAAGATGCATTGATTTTGGGTCTTCACTCGTCCTGCAGGAGAAAACATGACATTTTATAGACTACTGTTAGAGATTCATGGGATTGTGTTTCGTTTCCCTGGTCTGGGTATCTAGAATAACGTTATTTTTTCATGTAGTTTTTCATTTCTAAAAGCTGTTTCTTTTTCTATTCTCCTCTGTATTCATTTATTTTTCAACATTTATATAATCACGCAGTGATTGAGGTTAAGAAAGGCCTGGCGCAAAGATTAAGTTACTGAGGGGGTGGTTAAAAATTATGAGGTGTCAAATCTTTTTTAAGCTACACAGGTTCACAGTGAGTCACCAGGAGCGCGCAGACATGCGTAATAGATGCTTGTGATGACAGCTGGTGGCCAGTGAGACAAAATAAACTACATGTCTTCTTTCATGTTTGCCTCAATACAAGTGTGTGAATGGGTGAGTGACTGTTGTGTTGTAAAGCACCTTGGGGGGTTCTTGGACTCAAAAAGGCACTATATCAAATTCAGGCCAATTACCATTTCGGTGGCGGTGACAGACGGGTGAAGCAAGCGACAGATTGGTATGAAAGCTGGTTCATGGCATATTCTTCTATTTATAAAAAAATCCTGAGGAGTAAAGGCTAATGCATATTACAAGCCCCTACATTAACTGAGATGCTTTACAAATATGCCAAAAAATAATGTGTATATTTCGAGCTTTCTGAAAAAACATGATCCCAGTGTTTTTTAGCCACCTGTTCCTGCCTGCAGCAAAGTTCAAACTGCCCGCTCCTGGTGGGACCCAATCCTGATGCAGCCCTCTACTTCAAAACATAAGCTGATAAAGGTTTAAAACATATCTATAAAAGAGAAGATAGCCAGCAAAACATTTGCAGCAGTTTGGTCCTTGACAATGAAAAGGCCTACCTTCCTTGAATAGCCGTCTATTCCCCCAAAGATAATAAAATTGTACCTGTTAAAACACAGACAATTTAAAAAGCAATAACAAATAACATCTCCAATAGCACAGTCCTCACAATACAATATATGTTTCAAAGTAAGCAAAAGAAAACCAGTCCTATTTGCTTTAATTCAGTGTGATCTACTATTATGGTTGTCATATTCTGCCAATTACACACAGACATTACCTGATGAGCTTGTGATTGGTGTCAATGTGCACCATATACTTTGGGCAAGGAACAGTGTACGTCCTTCTCACCACGTGTCATCCGAGCAAGTACACCAGCACTGTCCACACGATGCATGGATGCATACAGTCGGTCCCACTGTACTCTATGTCCCTGGGCAAGTAGAGCACCTCGGACCACCCTGTACCCAGCATCTGGCATGGTGCTCTTAATTGCTGTGATCAGTGAATCTAGTTCCTCATCACTGCATTTACTGTATGTGGCAGAAACATATATTATTTTCAGACATCTGTCTAAATAGGGTTGCTCTGGATACACCAAGGAGTTTGGTAATAACACTTGCCATTGCCACAAGGTGTTCGAGAGTCTCTCGCGACACCGCCAATCGTGGACAGCCACGAGAACCTCTTACTGTTATTAATGTCTTTTGATTATCTCTTTGCTGCTGGATAATAGTATTCAGATCTGAAAGAGCAGAAAGTATATCCTCTCCCATATCAACAATGTCACCTAGAGCACCTATTAAAACTAAATAATGGTGGCAGACAAACTGTAGCCCTACCCCATCAACAGGTTGCCTCTTCAAGATGCTTGACAGTCGATCATACTACCTTTGAAGGATGTCACGCCTCAACTATTCCTGTAGAGAAAAAAATAAAAACATAACAAATATGGATTTGATAACTGTTGGCTGACTGAAATAAAATAACGTGACTTCCAAATATCTTAAGGCACTTTTAGTTTTTAACACTCCAGCTATGATAGACTTTTAATAAAAACTCTAAAAACTAGATCAGGGGTGTCAAACTCAAATTCACACTGGGCCGAAATGAAAACTGGGACGAAGTCGCGGGCCAAACTCAATATTTATTGAAAGTGACGGCAAATGTGCACATTTACCTTTATCTACAGATATGTGTTGTTATTCAATTGGAAAGAAACTTTTGCATAAACACTGAATCTGGTATGACCAAATTACACACGAGCAAGTAAATTTTAAACAAAACACATCATGTGTTACTTATGTCTCTATTTTTTTTACTCTTTTTGTTCCTTAAAATGTGTATATGTTCAGCATTTTTGAATTTTTAACCTTTTGAATCTTTTAAGTTTGTCTGTTTTATGTTTTCTTGTTGTTTACTCTTTATTCTTATTCTTTACTCTCCTGTTTTGCTCCTGTAATGAATGTTATTACTGATGTGACACCAAAGTTTCCCCACTGAGGGACAAAAAGGGATTTTCTATTCTATTCTTCAATCTGTAGTCTGTCCAGTTCCCATTTTAGAGTAGGTTTAATCTTTTTTCACAGGCCAACAACAAAAACCAAAAACAGCAATTATCTTATATGAAAATATCTCACCTATTAACTTTCATGCTTTTGAGCAGATAAAGTGCATGAAAGCAAAATATTTCAAGCTCAGTTTGCTCCACTCTGATTTACTCTGATGCTCACATGTTCCAGCCAGATACCTGGATCCCTGGGGTTAGGCTCTGAGCTGAGGAAGGAGTTCATGAGACTCCTGTGTTGTTCTGTTCATCTTCATCATAGACAACAGTTGCTCACATAGATAAGTGCTGCTGAACATGGAGAGAATCTGAGCAGCTACGGCCGGAGTTGGGTCGGTGTGTCGGGGAGGAGAGATAAAAAGTGCAGCAGCCACAGAGTCAGACTCTGACTTCAGCGTGTCGCTAAACTGGAGTTCAATCAGCTCCTTATAGAGCTCCGGGAGTTGACGTCACTTCTCCCGGCATGCAACAGTTCAAATCAAATGGCGCCATCTTGGCAGGCAGTTGCCCGCTGCTCGGTCAGTCATTCATCTCAACTCCTAATTCAACACGACTCATGTGAAGATGACATCATACAGCCTCCTGCAGCTGATCAAGCAGAGGAAGCCCCTGTAAAGGAATTAACTCAGAATGAAGTTGAGCCTACACATGACAGCAGCCACCCAGAAACAACGGTGTGTTCCAATGAAACCTGCAAGAAACAAATCAAATCTCTTGAGCTTGAATGCCAAGCACTGAGAAATGAAAACATGTTAAGACAAAAAATTACATGTACTGAAATAAATGAGACTACTCTACAAAATAGTGACAGGAAGGTTAACATGCTCACTGGCTTATCATCATATTCTCTACTTATGGTGATTTTTAATGTTATAATGCCCTATCTAAAGCACAAATCTAGCCTAACATTATTTCAGCAGTATATGCTAGTGTAGCGTGAGGGCTAGTGCCACATATTTAAAGAGGGATCAACAAAATGTAATAATTCATATAAATATGAATTATTAATCTTAATGATCTTTGAATGTTAATTTAACATTAATCTAGGTTCTTTTACCTGTAAGTAATCCACACACTTCAGAATAATTCAGACAGAGTCAAGAAAATAGTTATAAAAATACATTTAATACTATATTTCTCAATCAATGATGACACAGAACAATTACTATGAATGATGGTTAAACAAGATACTGAGACCATTAATGAGGTGATGTAGTGCAAGCTAGATGAGGTTGCCTAATCAGCATTAAGTGTCTTAGATCCTATGATGTCTGGGTTAAATCAAATCTGGATGGTTTAATAAGTTATCAAATTAATAAAGACCATTTGACACCAGCGTGCAGGGCTACTTCACCTTGTGTGCGGAAGCTCCCGGTGACTCAAGGGTCAGTAGAGGTCGTGGCTGACGAGTGTCAGTGAGGAGGCCTCTGAGGTATGAAGAGCTGTAGCAGGCCCGGATACGAACCGATGATCTGGGTGACTTCCAGGTGACTGCGTCGTCTGGTGGATTTGGTTTAGCTTAGAGGCAGTTCACAAAAATAGTTGATCTCGATCAAAAAGAAGAGGATGGTTCCTTATATTATTATTATTATTAAGCGTTGCTTTTCTCTGGCCGGCCGAACCAAAGAAGCCTAGCTTGTTTGTTTAGATTCACCTCTTTGAGAGGAGGTGACTTGAGCTTTGCTTTGTTTCAGGAACTGAAGTGTTCTGGCCGGTCTGGAGGTTTTATTATTCTAATTGTTCATGAATCTGAGCAAATCAAATTTGGACACATTAGAGTAGGCGTTACCAAGTTACCTCAGACACCAGTTTCATCAACACTTAAAGATGACTCAGCTTAACGTGGTGTGCATCTTATTAACTTAATGTGAGTGTGAATTAAATATTCAAACACAATACTATTATTAGTAAATGTTTATCTGATATTGGCATTACTTAAATGAATCCTAAATTGTTTAATTAAAGATATGAAAACAAGAACAACATTCATTTTAACTCCATCATTCATTATTATTATATGATTTTCACGAGGCAGGAAGATGAACTTTATTCAGAAAAGAGATAGTAAAGGTCTTTTCGTCAGGATCCTTGAATTGTGATAGCTCCGTGATAGCTGCTGGAGGAGTGAAGGCATTTAGGCTATGTTCACACTGCAGGCAAAAGCGCATCAAATCCGCATGTTGACCTGCCTGTGACCCCTATCTGATTTTTTTGTGCCAGTCTGAACAGCACAGATCCGATTTTTCCTAATCCGATCCAGGTCGTTTCAATATGTAGTACTGATTGCGACACATATGCGCATTTTTTGAAAGCGACTGCAGTCTGAACGGTCATGTTGCATTAAATCCGCCGTCACTGCTCAGCGGAGGTGAGCGTCGTGTCAGGACTTTCCTGAAGAGCAGCGCTGACAGAAGGATTCAGGGGTCTGTGGGACATCCTGTCAAGTTTTGGAATTAAAAATACAAGAAAGCATGAGAACGGGAGGTGCTGCTGGAGTGAAGCGTGTCTCCGGTCCCGGTCTCCGTAACAGCGGGGCGGGGGGTTTCTCCGTGAGAGCGGGGCGGGGGGGTTTTCTGTGAATGAACTTAATACCAACACATTTTCAGGGAATACTAACTCGGGAAGACGGCGGGAATAAGGAGTAAAATAGTTTTAAAATAGTTTCCACCCCAAAACGAGAGACTCAGGTGTGATCCTGTGTCTGAACTGTCTGTGATGCTGCGTTCACACTGGCCATAACGTATGTGTCGCCAGCATCAAGTTTCAATGTTAAGTCTATGGTAAGGCACATCAGAGCTGCGTCAAAGTCCTTGCGTCGCTTTGTGAGCGTTGGGCGCGTCAAAGCTTGATACTTTTCACGCTTTTCAAGCTTTGACGCAAGCGTCAAAGCTTGCAATGCAAACGTCAAGCAAGTTCAGCTAGCTGAACTTTCTGCGTCGCTTTACAAGCGTCAACCAATCAGAGCGCGAGTTGATACGTCACAGCAGAGCGAGGGAAGCCGTTTGCAACTATCGGGAACTGTATGACCCGTCTTGCTACGCTTACCGAGATCGGAATAGAAAGGACCTTGCTTGGAGGAAGATTGCTAGAGAACTCGGCGTGTCGGGTGAGTGTTTTTTCAACGTTTATGCTGCCATTGTCTCGATAGGATCCGCCATTGTTACAAACATCTGACAACAGAGAGCCGCGCATGCGCTCTTTCCTCCCTTCCCCTCCCCGAACACAAGCTGCGTCAATGTCAAAAATATATAGGCGTCAAAAACGGCATGAAGTATGCGTTGTTTGACGCATACGTCAAGGCCGGTGTGAACGTAGCATGAGGCTTTCACATCACAACTCCACCTCTCCTGGTTCTGACTGTCTTCTGCGCATGCGGGTCGCTTTGGGGCCGTGAAGCGTTCACACTGGAAATTGTTTGATGTCGCATTTCAGTTATAATGTGAAAACAGCCACAAAAAAAATCGGATTTACTCAAAAAATTGGAATTGAGCATCGAGACCTGCAGTGTGAACGTAGCCTTAGACGAAACAAACAGCCCATGACTTTGGACACAATCAGAGTCTGCAGCCTTGACGTGGCCTGTAAGTTAAAGTGTTACACAGTTCATTTTAGGAGAAAACCATGGGGCCAGGTCCTTACACTAGCTTTAATCAAAATGAGAATGAACCTGTCTTTTGATTTTTTGGCTTTTTATTTTAGCATCGATTCAACTACTGTCTCAAAGCTTTTCAAACACTGTGTAAGTGTCATGTATTGTAGACTAGTGCCAAGTCTTGTTAGATGGCCTGAAAGGGAATCCTTAAGACAATCTATTCCCTATGCATTTAGGAATAGTGTGTTTGAAAAGACAGTTTGTATTATTGACTATTTTGAGATATTTCTGGAGAAACCAAGTAACTTGTTAGCCAGTGCTCAGTGTTATTCTGCATATAAGTCACACCACACCATGAAATATTTAATTGCAATCACCCCACAAGGTTCTATTTGTTTCATTTCCAATGGATGGGGAGGTCGCACAAGCGATAAGTTTATCACAGAGCAAAGCGGTTTTCTTTCTAATTTGCTCCCAGGTGACTTGGTTTTGGCAGACAGAGGTTTCAATGTCAAAGACTCAGTGAATTCTTTTCAGGCTGAATTAAAGCTTCCAGCATTCACTCGTGGGAAGAAACAGTTAGATCCTGTTGACCTGGAACACACTAGATCCTTAGCATCTCTTAGAATACACATAGAAAGAGTCATTGGAGTTCTGCGTCAAAAATACACAATTTTGCAAAGCACTGTTTCCATAGGTTACATTGACACAGAAAATGATGTGACATACCTTGATCAAATTGTTGAAGTTTGTTGTGCTCTTGTCTGTGAATCTGTTGTGCCCTTTCAGTGAGCTTGTAATATATTTTCCATAGTCTGGCAGGCAAAAAATGCTGACCAGCTCATGTAAGTCATCACAGATGTGATATTTTATTTTTATTGTAAGACTTCATAACTAATCATTTCACTTTACTGTTCTAGCAGAACCGAACATTACTGCATCAGAACGAAAAGGAACAATTCTTAGTCTTCAGAAAATGTTAACGTTTTTGTTGGCACGTTAAATACAAACATGAATAAAAAATGAATCTTACTTTCATCAGCCTCTTGTTGTATGTGACATATTTCTTATTAACAGACTGCTATGTTGTTCTTAAATCTGTGCCAGTATGCTATTACAGGCTTCAAATAAGGGCAACCCACATTTGATTACTCTTCAGCTTGTCAGAAATGTCTTTTTTTGTGAGTTGATAACTTTTCTACAGCTTGGACATTTCCATTGTTTAGGAATTCTTTTCATGCACAGACAAGTTTTATGAAACTTTTTTAAAGAACAAAAACTGGAGGAGCACACCAACATGTCGCCCTCCTCTGGCTCGCGACAGTAACACCAGTGTTGACCATTATCAGCACATGCTGCTGCTGGCTTTGGTGCTGAAAACGTCGTTGCAAGCAGCTCGGGGAGAATACATTTTTTGTAAAAGGCTTTTGCACATTCCAACTGTTTCTCAAAAAATGACACATTTGGTGTCACACGTTCAACAAATGGCGAATCACAGTCTTTTTCATTCCAGAGGACGAAATCACAATATTGTCTGTCAGTAACAAACATCTGCATTTGTACTTGATAATAGTATGCGTGATCAGGCTAAGTCTGATGGTTCCCTGCTCATTTTTTTCAAGGCAAAAGTTTCCAAGATCTGCTGCCTCATCCACAGAAAGGTTCTTTGCACAGCATGTGCACTTTATTTCTATAACACCTGGACCACAACTGCAAGAAACATAACCATCAGGTGAGGCTCCGATGAATGGATGTGTGGGCGAGATCCTGAATCCAGCTGTTTCTACTAGGACATCGGAATGTGCAAGGTGATGCTGCATTTCATAATATTTTCTTGCCAGCTCCTCATGGTTACAGCCCCATCTGTAAAACAACAAAATCCTTTTAGATGCTTTTGTGAATCAAATCTCTATAAAATAATGATCAGAGAAACATTTGGACAGTTTCATTTTGGAAAATTTCTTCCAAGAACAGTTTTAGGGTGGTACTGGACCTGCCCTCCAACTGCATTACAATTCTAGAAAATGATTTGGTTGATTAAATAGGAAATGGTTACATCAGTCAACAACTTGGTCATGGACAGCGGAGGAAGGAGACGATATTAGGAAGTCCTTGGATTTTATGACGGAGGAGATTTCTGCTGTCAAAAAACAGCAGATGGCCATTCTGGATCTGGTGGCGGAAGTTAAGGCACTCCGCCTCCAGAACGCCGACAAGGACCGGCGTCTGGCGTCGCTAGAGAACAGAGTCGCCGAATTGGAGCAGTACAGCAGATTAAATGATGTTATCATCACTGGGTTGCAGATTAAACCGCGATCATATTCGCGAGCTGTGACTGCCAGCACCAACCATGAGCAGCAGCCTGATGAGGAGGAAATTACCTCCGTGGAACAACAGGTGGTAACCTTCCTCCAAACTAAAGGTGTCGAGGTGGAATCCTGCAACATCGAAGCCTGCCACCCACTGCCTCGAGGAAATAACCAAGACAAACAAGCTGTGATTATAAGATTTGCTAATAGAAAACACAAAATGGCCCTCATTAAACAAGGAAGAAAGCTGAAAGGAACTAATGTTTACATGAACGAGCATCTGACCAAACAAAACGCAGATACTGCAAAGAAGGCACGTTACCTAAAGAAACAAGGAAAAATTCAACAGACCTGGACCTCGAATGGTAAAATATTTGTCAAACTTAATGGAACACCTGAACAAGCAAAGGTGGTGCTTATCAAGAACTTGGAGGAGCTGGACAAGTATTAAACTGGACAATGGAGGTATGGTGACACACGCACAGGAAGATAAACAAACTTCATGACTCATTCAAGATCATCTGACTCACATATGTTTAACCTGGATGGTCTCACCACAGACAATCAACACACAGAACTAAATATGTTTCAGTATACTGACTATAACCATATGGATATGGAAAATGACTTGGATCCTGATAATAATTTCCTCTTGAGGATGTCTCGCAGTTGCAAGTATTACTCAGATGATCAGTTTCAACAAACTTTTAACATTGGGAATGAACTGTCAATAATTCACTTTAACAGTAGGAGCCTTTCTGCAAATTTCAACAGTATTAAAGAATATCTGAATAATTTAACATTTTCCTTTAATATAATTGCAATATCAGAAACTTGGAAAAAGAATAACTGTAATGTGAGTTTTGAACTGGATGGCTATGAAGCCAATTATATTAACAGACAAAATAAGAATGGAGGAGGTGTGGCCTTGTATGTTGACAAAAACGTAAATTATAAAGTGGTACAAGATATGTCTGTTTCAATCGACAATTTATTAGAATGTATATCAATAGAAATATCAAAGATTAATATGAAAAATATTATTGCCAGTTGTATTTATAGAACACCTGGTTCTGACATGCAAGTGTTCAATGACTGGATTGAGGGAATGTATTCATCTGTTCAAAAGACAATTTTCATTTGTGGTGATTATAACATTGATCTTCTCAATCCTAATAAGCTCAAGCAAACTGATGAATTCATCAACATTGTGTATAGTTTAAGTCTGTATCCAACAATAACTAAACCATCTAGAATAACATCTCACTGTGCAACATTAAGTGACAACATACTTACCAATGATATAGAAAATAACATTGTAGGTGGCTTATTAGTTAATGACATCAGTGATCGCTTACCAATTTTTGTAATCTATGATTGTAATTATAGGAACAATTATTCATTAGACAACAAAAAGTATAGACGCATACAATCAGAAGATAGGATAAATGCCTTGAAGGAAGACTTGACTTGTCAGACCTGGGAGGATGTATATAAACAATCTGAAGTTGATAGAGGTCTTTGTAAATGTTTTTATGTCACTATATGATCAAAACTGCCCTATAGTAGAGGATAGTAGAAAATCTAAAAGGAGTAATCAACCATGGATGACAAATGGGTTAAATAACGCCTGTAAAAAGAAAAATACTTTGTATAAGACTTTTATAAAACAGAAAACTGTAGAAGCAGAAACTAAATACAAAAAATACAAAAACAAACTCACCACTATAATACGAAGATGTAAAAAGGAGTATTATCACAAACAATTAAATATCAACAAACATAACATTAAAGAAGTATGGAAAATATTAAACAATATAATTAGACCAAATCAGGGGAAGAGTAATTATCCCTCTTATTTTGAAGAGAATAATGTCATACAGGAGAACTTTGAAAATGCTGCTGACAGTTTCAACAAATTTTTTGTAAATATTGGGCCAAACTTAGCCGAAAACATCCCTGTTTTATCGCCATTGCATAATTCTTTTCTAAATACTATCACTACTAATCCGAAATCCATGTTTCTCTCACCTGTAGAGGAAAATGAAATATTGCAAATAGTAAAAACAAGTAAATATAAAACATCTACAGATTTTCAAGGCATCGAAATCATAACAGTGAAAAATGTGATAAATGGTATTTTGAAACCTCTGACATATGTCTTCAACTTGTCATTCCAAACTGGTACATTTCCAAAACTTATGAAAATAGCTAAAGTTGTACCAATATATAAAACTGGGAACAAACATAACTTTACGAATTACAGACCTATTTCCTTATTACCTCAATTTTCAAAAATTCTAGAAAAACTCTTTAAAAAGCGACTTGTGGACTTTTTAGATAAACATAAAATAATATCTGATAGTCAGTACGGGTTTAGGTCTAACAGTTCCACAGCTTTAGCACTAGTACATTCAGTGGAGGAAATTGCAAAATCAATCGATCAAAAGAAGTATGTCTTGGGGATTTTTGTGGATTTAAAAAAAGCTTTTGATACAGTAAATCACAGCATATTACTCTGCAAATTACAGCGTTATGGGATCAGGGGGGTTGTGTTGCACTGGCTGACAAGCTATTTACAGCAAAGACGCCAATTTGTACAGTTAGGTGAATATTCTTCCCCATGGTTGGACATTACTTGTGGAGTTCCTCAGGGGTCAGTGTTGGGCCCTATATTGTTCTTGTTATATATTAATGATCTGAGTAAAATATCAAACACAGCCAGTTTTGTTCTGTTTGCTGATGACACAAACATTTTCTGTTCTGCAGACAATATCAGTGAACTAGAAGCCACAGTCCAATCTGAACTGTGCTTGATCAAAGCGTGGTTTGATGAAAATAAGCTCTCATTAAATACAGCAAAAACAAAATGCATATTATTTGGTTATGGGAACTTTAATACCCAATTACAGCTAAGTATAGATGGACACAAAATCGAGCAAGTAACTGAAAATAAGCTCCTCGGTGTAATAATAGACAACAAACTAAGCTGGAAACCACACATTAAATATATACATTCTAAGGTATCAAGAAGCATCTCTATTTTGAATAAAGCCAGGCCATTCTTGGATGGTCAATCACTTTATGTCCTATACTGCTCATTAATTCATCCTTATTTGACTTACTGTGTAGAGATTTGGGGCAACACATACAAAAGTTCACTCTTATCTCTGTCAACATTGCAAAAAAGGGCTGTGAGGATCATACATAATACAGGGTATAGAGAACATACAAACCCATTGTTTATTCATTCTCAAATATTACAATTTAGTGATGTAATAGACCTAAAAACAGCAGTATTCATGTACAAAGTACACAATAATTTATTGCCTGATAAGTTATTAAAACTATTCATCAAAAAGGATAATCTATATAATTACAGAGACAAGCTAACCTTCCAGCATTCATATGCGAGAACAACATTGAAAACATTTTGTATTTCTGTTTGTGGTGTGAAACTGTGGAATAAATTAGGTAAAGACCTCAAGCAACGTCAAACACTGACTAAGTTTAAATCATGTTATAAAAAAAAGATGTTTGTAAATTATATGAAGGAAGAGACTGAATTGTACAAACTGTCTTTTAGATCATTGGCAGACCCAGGGGACTACTGTCCCATGTGAGCATGTCTATGTGACAGTATGTATGTAAAGTTATATACTCTAAAGAACACATTTTGATTCATTTATAGGTTAATAAATTAGGTAAGGGAGGGGAACTTTACAAGCGAGAGCTTCATCCCCTTGAACAAGTATTAAATAGTCATTGTTATTTCCGTTCTTTTGTTTCTCTGATTAGTTTTGTTTTAGGTATGTATGTGTATATATATATATATATGTGTGTGTGTGTGTGTATATATATATATATATACTTTTTTATGTTTGTGCTATTTATTTAGTATTTTTGAGTTCACTTGTTCAATAAACTATTCATATTCATTTAGCTTCTGCTGTCAAGTCAAACATTTTTAATCATTTGAGAAATATCTCCAAACTGTGAAGGTTGGTGTCAAAACATGAACTTGAAATGGTTCTCCATGCCTTTATCTCCTCCCGTCTAGATTACTGTAACACACTTTTCACACGTTTTAACAAAAAAGCCCTTGACCGCCTTCAGTTGGTCCAGACCTCTGCAGCGAGGCTCCTAACTGGAGCAAACAGAAGAGCTCACATCACTCCTATTCTGATGTCTCTGCACTGGTTACCCATTAACTTTAGAATTCAATTTAGGATCCTTACTATAACATACAGGGCTCTACATGGCCAAGCTCCTCCTTATGTTACTGAACTGTTAAAGCCTTATGCTCCAACCCGAGCCCTCAGGTCCACCAACCAGAACCTCCTAGAAGTTCCAAAGACCAGATAGAAAAGTCGAGGTGATCGCTCTTTCCAGGCTGTTGCACCCCGACTTTGGAATGAACTTCCTTTATCCCTACGTGTTACTGACAGTCTGGTCACCTTTAGAAAGCAGCTGAAGACCCTTTGGTTTAAAACTGCTTTTACTTAAGTCTTTTATGTTTTATTCATTTTTCTAACTTGTATTTATAATCATCTTTCATTTGTTTTATCATTTTTATAATTTTATGACTTTCTGTTTTCTGATTTTTAATGATTTTATGATATTCTGTTGTTTTTTTTTAAAATCATTTTATGATGACTTTATTACTTGTTCTGTTGATCTTTGTGAAACACTTTGTGATTCTTTTTCTGTGATAAGTGCTATACAAATAACATTTACTTACTTACTACATGTTGAGTAAATTGTTCAAGTAGCACACAGAACCAAGTTATTTCACTTGATACCTGGTCGCCTCATTGGTGAAGCTATGAGACTTTGGGTTGCATATTTTTCGAATCAGGGACACGGAGGGCTTTGTGATGTCTGTCTTTGTGGCTGCTTTGAAGGTGGATGCTGTTATTCTACCACTTCTTTGTTCAAACCAAATGTTGGACTTTGACTGTGCTCGAGTCTCCTCTTCAACAATATCACTCTGAAAATATGATCAGTCAAAATCTTACACAATGACAAACATGAACTAAGGCCTAAAACACCTGAATTTGCTGTATTTGTAACATGACGATTTACCTGTTCCTTGGTCACAGTCATGTTTTCTAAAAGCTTTTCTGCTCTTTCTTCTAACTCCTCTGCGCTGACATCTCTTGCCTGTCTGTCAGGATTTATGAGGGGCTGTGGAAGATCGAGGATCACAGCTTTTGGGACATAGGATGATGAGCTGGCTTTATCGTCTGTCCCTCTTGTGTACAGCAGCTTGAGAGATTGCTGTAAAACTGCGCTTGCTCAGTGGGGGTCAAAGGTGGGAAGGCTGGTGAAGTGGCATGGCCTTTAGAAGACTTCACTTTTTTGGTTTGCTGTGAGTTGTTAAATATTATGTCCTTGCCTTGCTGATACTCCACTTTTTTCAGAGACTCCTCACTTGGTGTGATCCACTTGCACTTTTTGGATGTGACTGCTATGTCCTCATCCCTTGCATGGTTAAGCTGCCATAATTTGAACAACACTGCTGACACATGGGAGCAACATTCTCCCAACCCTGCTGTACAGTTGCAGTGGGCTCCTTGCTCCACTCCATCATTCCTGATGACCACCCATGGCTTCAACTGAGGGTCATTTAATCTTTGGGAGTGATTCACCTGTAATACAGATTTAATACCATCACTATCATAACTGTTCTTGTATCATTAACTCTTTAGGCACCAGGTTTTTATATATATATGTGTGTGTGTGTGTGTGTGTTTAATTGATTTTTAAATATTTTTTAGAAGCTGGTAGGAATATCTGTTTATTTAATTTGTAAGGACACTTTTAAAATTAATTATTTCAAACTGTATTTACTCCAACATTTTACATGATGACACACATAAAAAGGGGCCTTAGATTGAAGGTACAGATGTCTGCCATCTCCTGGCGGAATGCAGAATGTGGCTCGTTACAGTCAGAAATGTTGCTTGTCGCAATTTTGCACCTTTGGCATCTAAAGAGTTAAGTAATGCAAGTTGACAGTTCTGTTTCACAACTATGCTTTAAGAAAATACTGTAGTTATTTTTCTGAGGTTTATGAACACACACGACGTTGCACACAGACATAACCTTGCAACGGGCTGTTGCTAATGGTAACAAAAATCTCCATTTACCCTCCCGGTGACAACAGCGCTGTCCTTAGCAGGAAGAATCCAGATCTGGATCCCAACAACAAACCCTGATTGAGTCCATTTGTATCCCTCCAGGCTTTTATATGCTCTTAGTGATGCTCCGGAGTAGGACGAGGGAACATTAATAAGGGAATTATAAATGTCAGGGTATCGCAAATCCTGTAAGAGGTCCGCTCCGACAGCTTCTGGCGTTTTAAAAAGTATCCCAGGGGCATGGTAAGGGTCGGAGATGTTTAATCTATTTAATTTCTGACTATATAAGACGATTTCTTCTGTTTTAAAGTGCGAAGTAACCTCCGACGGAGTAATATCCAAGCCGGTCCCATTCATTGTTTACCTTTGTTGCCTGGCAACATGGCGTCTACGCTCTGAGAGTCACGTGACATCCGGAGCTCTATGGAACTTGGTTGGTGCGTTTTCCATGTCAGCTTCAGACGGACTACTGAGCGGTTGAAATCTCAATTTCTGGACTTCAAAGTCGGCAAATCACTGCGTAAACTCGGCACTTAGAGGAGTATCTTCAGTTTAAGACTGAGGAGGGCAACGCTGATTATAGTAGCATTAATGCTAATGATTGTAAACAGAAAGGAGAAGGCCCTTCAACTAACGCCGCAAAGCACCATGGCATTTGCAGCTAAGTCGGCTGGCGGGCCAGTTTAAATATATTTTTGATATTTGATATCGGGGGCCAAATAAAAATAGACAGAGGGCCTGAGCTTGACACCTGTGGCATAAAGAATGGTATCTAGACGCGCTAACTAAACAAATGTTGGCGTTTAGCTTGAGGTTAAACTATATGAATGGGCCGGACTTCACGTAATGTCTGGACTGAACAGACAGAGTGTGAGTTTCCGAATGAGCGTGTGCATTTGTGGAAAAGGTTGTGTGACTTTATTATTATTGAGACTGATTTGGCCTCATATCAAAGTGACACATTTTGTCTGCATAGGGCCAAAAACATTTACCTTACAAAACAAAAGCTCAAGTTGCTTTCAAACACAACTTGCAAACAAATAAATGAGCTCCTCCAATCAATCATTTCACAATGGTCAACAAAAGAACAGCACTCGGCGCCAGTCATGCAGCTTTTATGACAGTGCCATCTTTCTTCATAGATGGTGTCAAACTTGGCTTCTTGCAAAGAATTGGATCCAGAATCAGAAATGCTTTGATGCTAATATTATTGATTCCATCACATTATTTATTTCAAACTGTGTAACAACTGAAATGCTGTAATTGTTACAGACAATACATGTAAACCAAATGTCTATCACAAAATAAATATTAGCCTACATCTATTGCAGTAGATGAAACAGCCACTATTGGTACTCTGATAGTCTCTTCTGTCTTACCTCCTCCATCCATGCTGATAAACACAGACACAGCCCTTTTTAAGGCCTGCAGACTGACAGCTGATAGTGTGAAGGAGTGTCAAACAGGTGCTTCAGGGATTTTAGGCTGATGCATGGAGTTTGTAATAGTTAGAAACAGGTGATTTATGCTTGGTTACCATGACTAAAACAATGGAGTTTGAATGCTTGAATGACCTCGGTGTTAACTGTTTTGTAAAAGAATGTACAAAATGTGTCTTCTGCTCTGCTGAGATGGTGATGATTAAACGGAGTGGATCCCAGTTCAGCAGATAAAAATAAAAACATGGAATCCACACAAGTCTTTACACGAGGCTCCAGGTCTCTGTCCCAGTTTTATCTGTGCTCTTTTGTTTTTGTTTACTCAATAAGATATTAACTCTGGGGTTTCAGATGAAAATATTTGTTGTTTTTCTGAAAATGGGATTTGTTGTAATTGTTCTTGTTCTGGTTTTAGATCAGACTGAAATCAGTGGCTGATCTGTTGCTTTAGGCCTGATAACTGGTTTATTTACATCAGGTGAGCTGGAACATGAACACATGAACAAAACAATGAAATCCCAAAGTGTGATAGAGTTATGACAAAACGATGCCAATGGTTTCACATAACAGAAGTCACTTTATTTTAAATTAATTATCTTCATGCATACAGTTACAGCGGTTTGCAAATTTGTACAAAAATTACAACAATGAACATTTAATTTGTTCATCAAACAAAGATAAGGACAATAAAAACAATTTTGAGTGACACATATGACCTTAAAGTTAGAATAAATTACATGAAGGCTGACAAAAACCTTCGTCTAAACATTTGGATTCTGAAGACGAGCACAAATCTGCATCATGGTTGTGTTTGAAAGTTTCTTTTGACAGATTAGAGGTTACTGCAGGGCAGGAAGTAGTTGTTCCTCAGGACCCGGTACAGCCTCCCTGACCTCAGGCTGTACTCGTGCATGTAGGGTCCGCTGTACAGGTAAGTAAAACCTGCAGAACACACGCTTCAGGTTAGTTCTATAAAAGCACTGAGATCAAACAGAAATGCTGCAGACATGAAGTCACATTGACTGCATGAACGCTCCCCACCTCTGTGCTGTAACGCTGCCGTCACCTGGGTGGTCATACCAGAGAAGGTCTCGTCCACTGGTTTGGGGAACCCCCCGTCCATCGTCTTCTTCACATCATCATAGCTGGAAACACATTAGACAGCTGCTTGTTACTAACACATTGAATATCTCTATTTCTTTATTTTGACAGTGTGTAAGTAATCCACCTGGATTCGTTCTGATGCTGTCTGAACTCACCTGTAGTAGTTCTTTCCAACAAAGAAGAGTACCTTCCTAGACTTGGGGTCATAAAGGGCAGCGTCTACTTTCTTCACAGTTCTGGGTAAACCAAAACTGGTAATGGATTTGGGATAATTACGTGCTAGATCATAGCCACTGAAAGCCCAAACTCTGCTGCCTGTTGAGGAAATGAAAAGCAGACAATGTAGTGGAACAGGTCAAGAAACACTTACATAGCATCACACAACAGGGACTCAGAGAACAAATACCTTTAAAGAGGAAGACTTGGTCTGATTGTTGACTCTCAAAAGCAGCATCGATGTTGTCAGGAGCGCTGGACCAGATGTTCGTGATGAGAGTCTGCTGAGGAGTGTAGCTCTGCTGGGAGTGACGCCAGAGGAAACTAAAGAAGCAGAACCGAGATCAGGAACCAGCTCAGAAAAAGCTTTGAATGACTAAAAATTCATTTTGTGAGTTTGTAAAGTACCGGTCTTTGAAGAAGAGCATCTCTCCTCTCAGCGTGGCAACAGCATCCAAGACCATGGTGGAATCACAAGCATCAGGGGTGGTGGGGGCGGTCGGCCCGGGTGGGATGGGATCCTTGGTTTCTCCTGTAGTTTCAACCATACATTCTACATGAGTCACACGAAACTAAAGAGAAGAGGCAACAATGATCTGGGTACCAACCATAAAGGGACTGGATGCCTTTGACATCATCCTTGGGCAGAACGAAGGTGTCAGAGTTTCCGTAGGTGTAAAATGGGTACATGAGCGCACCGGGATCATCGGAGTGGGACAAACCCAAAGAGTGGCCAAACTCATGAGCAGCAACCATGAAGAGGACGTAGCCTAGAGCAGATGAACACAGACCAATCAGAGTTCAGCTCCTCCAGGGTGAGCCGAGCCCCGGAGGATGACCCGAGACCTGGGAGAAGCTGACAGGATGACCCACCTGTGTTGGAGCGGAACGTGAAAGTCTCATCATCATCAAAATGAGCATCTCCTCCAATGCCGGGGGAAGGAGCGAAGGCATGAGCGAGAGTCCCATCAGGACCATCAAAGGGACTAAAATCTCCATGATCTGAGAGGAAGAACACACTCATGATTGTCCTGAATTCACCTGATCAACAACTTATCATAGGAGTTAACGCTTTTGACCTCACCTCTACGACGGAAGGAGATCATGATGTCAGCAGTTCCACTGTAGATCCTTGTGAATTTCAAAGGAGTGACTTTGGCCCAGACCTGCAGAGCTTTCTCGATGGAATCGTCCACTTCTGCCTGAGACATGTCCGGTGTGTAGTTCTCTATCCTGTGGGATATTTGTGGAAATTCAGGGGTTAAACACCTTCAGACCACAGAGTGGTCCATTTCTTCTGATAAACAATCTAGCCAGCGGATCCTTTACCTGTAGGTGAGACTGTTGGTTTGCCATTTGAAGTCGTTTCCAGTAATGGAAAAGTGAGCGACGTCCACATCTGGAACACCACAGCGGGGCTTCTTCATCAAGTCCAGGGTGTCAGCATCCAGGGTCCCAGTGATCTGGAGACCAAAGAACTTCTGCATCTCCATCAGCTTCTTGGTCCTGGAGCTGACTCCCCCTCTGAGTGTCGGGCCGGTTTCTTCTGTCAGGTTGTAAAACTTCTTCAGGTAGCTCTGATGGAGGGTAAAAGAGGTTTAAAACAGCCGGTGCAGAAGTAGAACATCAATGTTTTCAGCTGTTCGGTTGGATCCCAGCTCCAGTCAGACACACATACCTCTGCAAACTGCTCTTCCTCCACATTGTCCTGTAACACCGGCATGCTGCAAACCGCAGCCACCAGGCCCAGGAGCACGCTCAGAGAGAAGGTCTTCATGTTTCCGTGTAGAGTGGAACTTGTGTCTTGTCTTCCACTTGGAGGCAGCTGTTATATAGACCAACACACGGCCATGTTGAGCAACTATCTGCTTTTATGAGTTGCTGACTCACACAGACTCCTTTTATGGGCAAAAGAGGAAGTAAGGTGTAAACCCCCAAAAAGGACCCAGTAATCATGATGAAAGAAGCCTTCAGGGGTTGTTCCACGCAGCATGGGAGGATGTAAGGCATGAAGTAAACATTTTCTGGAGACTAAAATCAGTTCAATAGTTGTTTATTTTACCATAGAGATATTTAAATCACAAAGAAAATGTTCATAAAAGACTTTAAAAATCATTCCATCACCAGAGGATGATTGTGACTCACTATGGGGACATGTTACATCCCAGACCTCAGCAGCATCTTAACATCCACAAAACCTTCTCCTGTGTTCTCTTTTCCTTTGTTTTGTTGTCAAACACCTCTGATTAAGGCTCTATTACATCTGATGGTTTTCAGCCTTCCACCTGGGTGTGTTTATGACCACTGTGAGCCAGGATTTATTATTTAGATTGAGTTATTGACCAGGAGAGCTTCTGTAAAACAAGCTCTTAATTGACTGGAAATGTCACCTTTTCTTGTAAAAATGGCAAATAAAGTCCTACATGTAGCTGCTGCTGATATTTAAGTTTCTATATATAACCACAGGATTCCATATAAATAACCTTTGGATGAAAGAGTAAAGGTTTTTAAAATGATATTGCAGAAACCTCTATGAAATAAAGTCATTTGATGTGTTTTAGGATGACAGAAACAACCTTTTGTCTTGGCTGTGATTTAACTACCGGTTAGCTCATCAGTCCTGAAGGCTATAAACTAAGGCCATTCGGGTAGTGCTCCACAACGGTTATCTAGAGACCTTACCCTCTCTCAGAAACACACCTCAGAACAGCAGAAGAGTCCCTTTGATCCAACATGTCCCCGTGTTCCTGTGGAAAACTCTGAGTCCTGTTGCCCAACACTGATACAACATAATGAATGACTGGGGAGTCACTATAACCCACTGTTTCAGACACGTAAACACACCATCACTTCATGACACTGACTCAGTCAGACCATAGTTTCATTTATATTAAAATAACATCCCAACAAAAGCAGATCAGAGAGGAAACGACACGACAAAAGATTTTCATTTGCTTGAAAATTTTACAACAAATTGTTGGTTTCAAAGACTTTAAGGAACATTTAGTTTAAACTTAAGAACTTCTAGAAAAAGAGACTTGTAAAATCTAAACCCAAATCAAATATACTCAGATAGAAGGAATAAAGTACATTATTACACCACTCTGAACTCTGAGGTAAGACTTTAACCACTTCCTGTTAAATTCATCAGTTCCCTGTTTTAGATTAAGAGGTGATTGCTGTATATCCTGTGTGTTCACACACACACACACACACACACACGCACACACGCACACACGCACACACACACACATCAGGCTTCTGTCGTGTTGCAGTCCAGCAGGTCGTTGTTGCGGCTGATAGAGACGACGTGTTTCTGGGTCTGGTTGTATTTATAATGAAGGTTTCCCTTAAACAAGTTCATCAACCCTGTGGAGAAACCAGCATCTGTTATTAGGATGGTGTGTGTGTGTGTGTGCGTGCGTGTGCGTGCGTGTGTGTGTGTGTGTGTGTGGGTGTGTGTGTGCGTGTGCGTGTGCGTGTGCGTGTGTGTGTGTGCGTGTGTGTGTGCGTGCGTGTGTGTGTGTGAGTGTGTGTGTGTTCTTGTCTAGCCATCTTAGTGAGGACCATAACTGGTTTTTCACCTGTAAAGTGAGGACCATCAGTAGCACAGTTTGGTGCAATCTTCCAGAGCTCTACTCGTTAGTTTTAGAGGTATGGTGTAAATTAAGTTTTAGTTAAGGTTAGGGTTAGGCATAAAACAGTCACAAAAATGAATGGAAGTCAATGAATGGTCCTCATTAAGATGGTTAGATGAGAGCGTGTGTGTGTGTGCGTGCGTGTCTGTGTGTGTTTGTGTGCGCGTGTGTGTGCGTGTGTGTGTGTGTGTGTTTTCCTGTTTATGTTTGCTAAATAATTATAAATTGTTTAATCTGAATTAAGCCTGCATCAGCAAGTGGCCCTGCTGTACTAACACGGGAAACATCTCTATGATGACATTATCCCTGAGAGGGAAGTGGCCTGTCTGGTCTAGTCCCTTTAATCTGACATGAACGTCATAGCGCTAAGCCACAGTCTGGAAAAGAACAGAAACATTTTCATTAAAACATGACCCAGAACGTTAGGAACTTATTTTTCATTCACTTTCATCTTAGTCCTGAAAACCATTTAAAGCCCACCAGAATAAAACTTGGGATAGATTTAAAGTCATGACTGAGTCTAGAATTGTGTAAAAACCAGACCAGACTGGACCAGACTGACATGTCAGCGTTGACGTAACAACTGGAACACAACTTCCTCTCCGCCTTAAACCGACCAGACCAACGACTCGCTGATTAAAAAACGTCTCAGCTAAAGTAGAACTAGTATAATTCCTCCACTGAACCAGATCCTAGGATTCATCCAACTGAACTGTTTTATACAATAAGTTCTTCATTTGGGGGAATTTACCTCCAGTCTTTGTCAGACACCCAACACCCAACCCCCCCCCCCCCCCCCCCCCCCCCACCCCCCCCACCCCCACTGCATTGTTATAAGAGTTTAGTTCGTTATTCTATCAAATTACAATTTTTCTACATGGGGGCAAAACAGGATTTTGGAGAAATTTTGAGCCTTTTGTTTAAATTAAGTTTCAGACGAAAAATGTTTTTAATCCATCATTTCTGATATAATAATAATAATAATAATAATAATAATAATAGTAACAATAATAAGTGTATGTAGTAATTCATCACTAAAAAAATCTAGTTTACTTTTCTTTAGAATACATTTAACAGCAGCAGCTTTCAGGGACTGTGGAAAAATACCTGACAGTAACAAGTTTACAACTTTTAGTACATCAGCTTTCAAACAGCTAAAATTTTGAGGGGAACATTTTAAATAATCCATTAAAAATAACATCTGGAAAAAAATAAAGCACTGTGAAACATTCTCTATGTTTATTATTGAAACTTCATCAGCAGCAGTGACTATCTGACTATATATATATATATATATATATATATATAGTCTAGAACCTGGGACGATGTTGTGAACTCTCATCCTTCTGGGATATTTTATACCAGGAGTTCTCAATACTGGTCCTGGAGGGCTGGTATCCAGCATGTTTTTGTTGTTCCCCTGCTCCAACACACTTCAACCTTGATTCAACCATGAATCACCTGGTCCCCAGGACCCCCTGCCCTGCATGCTTTTCATGTCTCTGCTTCAGCACACCTGATTTACATATTTGCATTTCCTCCTCAGGAGGACATCAACTGCTGCAGATGCCTGTTTTTCACTCACTCATTTAAGTCAGGTGTGTGGCAGCAGAAAATAGTGTTTGAAAGGGCAACATGGAAAACATGTAGAGCAGGGAGGGGGTCCTGAGGACCTCCCCACCTCTTACTGATTTGAGTTTAGGGTTGTAGATGCAGTTCCCTTAGCTCACCAGCAGATGGAGTTTGCCCCAAGAAAAGGCCTGAGCGCTGATAAATAATCTTGATTCCAAATGTGAAGTTCGTCTGGCATAAATCCCACCCACAGCTGGGAACATGGTGGAGCAGAGGAAAAGGTATGAAGAGGTGAAATCAGATCACCACAAGTAAAAACTTTGTTCTGTTTAAAAATCTGGTAAAAATTTAATAAAAAGAACTTGTTTAAAAACACTTTCCTGTTACTGATCTGGGAAGCAAATGAGGCAGCCAGTGTGTGTGTGTGTGTGTGTGTGTGTGTGTGTGTGTGTGTGTGTGATCAACAAATCACAGCAGCTTTTTTCCATTATCTTCTGGTTTAAAGTAGTAACTTCATGAGGGAGCATATTTCCAGCTGTGGCTTGTTAAATTCAGCAATGAGGCTTGTTTCAATATTGCAACTTTGGTGCTTAAAAGGTTAATAATCAGACCTAAACAGTAATATATTTATTTATCAATTTTCCATTAATTGTTTGTTAGAGTCTGCTTGTCAGGTCTGTAAGTCCATAAGTGAGTCAGTTCTTTTAGGTCATTTTAGTTTCAAAAATTTTAAATGATAATGATTTCAGTTCATTATTAATTTGTCACGACTTCATATTTTAATAGGTTTTTTAATTTGTCATAATAATAATAAAGATGATGATAATGATTATAATAATAATAATAAATTACTTTATTTCATTAACGTAATGTTAATTATTACTAAATACATAAAAATTTAGTTCTTAATAAATGGCTGGAAAGAAATAGCTAAAGAAATCTATCTAAGGCCTGAAGTGAATAAAAGTGCTAAAATGAAGCTGAAACTAAGCTTAATTGTCAAAATGAGCGGAATGTATTAGAAGATTTAGGAGCAAAAATCGCTAACAAGTTTAAAAAAGCCCAAAACGAAGGTAGAGAATAGAGAAAAGAATCCTAAACAGCAGAAAACTGAAATCGCTAAACATAGTTTAAAAAACTGAGCAGGAGATTAGCTCAACTCAAAGTTTAAATGTCAAAATAAGCTGAATGGATTTGAAGATTTAGGAGCAAAAAACCCTAAGAAAGGTTTTGAAGCTCAAAAAATAGATGAAGAATCAAGAAAAACTGCTAAACAGCAGAAAGCTGAAATCTCTGTACACAGTTAAAAAAGTTGGATAATATGTCTGGGTGTGTATTTCTGACAACCAGGAAGACGCTTAAGCTCTCTCAGAGAATCAGAGCAAGAGAGGGAGGGAGGTGGGGGTGGGGGTGATGATGAGAGAGAGTGGAAGGGAGAGAGAGAGAGAATTGAGCTTAATTGTCAAAATTATCTGAGTGGATTTGAAGAATTAGGGTAAAAAAAATAAGAAGTTTAATAAAATGTAAAAAGTAATTGAAGAATGAGGAAAACAGTCTTAAACAGCAGAAAACTGCAATATCTGAAGAAAGTTTAAAAAACTGGACAGCAATGTTTAAACAGCTGGTTTTTGAGTATGTTTAATAGTTTAATAGTTACATTTTCACAATTAGCTGAACTGTGAATTTAGCAGCGTGTGCTGAATTCTGAAACTGACAGCTGAACATGCTATAGAACTGAAGTAAAATTGAAAATGACTAAAATTGTAAAAGTTAGCAGAATGAAATCTAAATTAAACTGGTAGAAAGAGTAGAAATTGTTTAACTTTGAAGTTTCAAAAACCTCTCAGCAAGTCAGAGAGCAGGGAGGTGGACGACTGGTTTCCTAAGACCAGCAGATCAATTTGATGTATAATATATCTCGGTGTGTATTTCTGATAACCAGGAAGAAGCTTAAGCTCTCTTAGAGAATCAGAGCAAGAGTGAGGGATAGAGGGGGGGGGGGGGGGGGGGGGGGGGGGGGGGGGGGGTGATGATGAGAGGGAGGGAGAGGAAGAGAGAGAGAGACGGTCTTGATTCTCGCTATGGTTTTGGTCTGGGCCCGGTTCTAGTCTCAGACTTAAAATACTGTAGCATTTTCCTATATGGGTTGCCAGGCAGAACAGAAAGTGTCTTAACCAATCAGAAAGCTCCATTGTCAGCTCATTGAAATGCTGTGGGTCTGTGAAAACTGCAGCTTAAACCCAAAATTCTAAGGCCCAAACAAATGTCTCCTTTTCCTAAACGGTTTGGTCGATTTGAAAAATTCCAAAACCGTAAGCAGCCGAAGGCGTCGATGGTGCTCTGTGTGAATTTTTGTCGGGCTGCCTTGAATTTTGTAGGAGATATGATGAGAAGATTTCAGCTGTCTGACAGAGACTGGATCACAAAGTCTCAGCTTCTGTAGACTGTGCCTTAATGGCAGAATATCTGGCTTAATCCTCCTTCTGAGGCTCGTACGATAAGAACCGTTACACCTACAACAAAGACATCTTATCGAAGCTGACAAAAAACCTTCTGTTTTTGACATAAATTACGCATGAACTCTAAAAGATGTGGTCGTAGCAGATTTTTCTTTAGAGAAATTGATCGGAGACTGCAGAAAACTGATCTGCAGCTTCAAAAGTCAGATTGGAGGCCTCCAACCTCTCATCACCATTCTAAAAGTATTGCACCTATTCAAAAATTCCAAAAGCGTCAGTGGCCGGACTCGTGGGGTGGGGTGAAGGTGGGAGGGGTAGGATAGAATAAATTGATTGATATTAACCAGATGGTAATCGTATATCCTAACAGGAAGGTTCAAAAACCATAAATCTTAGGTCACTGAGGTCACAGCCATAAATCATAGGTCACTGAGGTCACAGCCATAAATCATAGGTCACTGAGGTCACAGCCATAAATCTTAGGTCACTGAGGTCACAGCCATAAATCATAGGTCACTGAGGTCACAGCCATAAATCATAGGTCACTGAGGTCACAGCCATAAATCATAGGTCACTGAGGTCACAGCCATAAATCATAGGTCACTGAGGTCACAGCCATAAATCTTAGGTCACTGAGGTCACAGCCATAAATCATAGGTCACTGAGGTCACAGCCATAAATCATAGGTCACTGAGGTCACAGCCATAAATCATAGGTCACTGAGGTCACAGCCATAAATCTTAGGTCACTGAGGTCACAGCCATAAATCATAGGTCACTGAGGTCACAGCCATAAATCATAGGTCACTGAGGTCACAGCCATAAATCATAGGTCACTGAGGTCACAGCCATAAATCTTAGGTCACTGAGGTCACAGCCATAAATCATAGGTCACTGAGGTCACAGCCATAAATCATAGGTCACTGAGGTCAAAGCCATTAATCTTAGGTCACTGAGGTCAAAGCCATTAATCTTAGGTCACTGAGGTCAAAGCCATTAATCTTAGGTCACAGAGATCAAAGCCATTAATCAGAGGTCAAAGGTCAAAGCCATAAATCAGACACACATTCCTAAGTAACATAAGGGGACTTCTTATCTTTTTTGATGTATTTTTATTTAAATTCATTACATATTTCTGGCAGACTAAAATATTAATATATAACAAAACAATTGGCTTTATAAAGTCATTTATTGTTTAACAGACTTCTAAACTTTCCTTTTACATCACCATGGTGGAATAATACTGTGCTCTTTTGTCAGTCTTGATAATTAGAAATTAAAAATAAAACATCAGGTCCATATAGAAAAATCTAAGTTAACACATCAAGGAACGCTTTTTAGAGCAATGCAAATAGTGATCACAGAACTTGTTACTAAAACATTTATCTAAAATTAAAATAGACTTTTAAATTACAGTGCTGTAAGTACATATTTGTATATACATTGCTCACAAAAATTAAAGGAACACTTTTTTTATTGGGCCTGGCATGAAATCAATGAAACCTGTCTGATAATTTTCTGGTTGATTAAGCAGCTGAGGGCATTGTCAATCACTTTCAGCTGTATTGGTGTTTATGGACTTAACGACAGGTGCACTAAAGTGGCAACAATTACAAAACCCTCAAAACAGGACTGGTTTAACATGTGGAGGTCATTTCAAGTTTCTCCCTCTTGATCTTTTTTGGCTGGTTTTCCACTCGTGCTAGTTTTGGCTTGAGTAATTATCTCTACTGGCAGCATGAGGCGATTCCTTAACCCTACAGAAGTTGCACAGGTTGTCCAACTTCTCCAGGATGGCACATCCACACGTGCTGCAGCAAGAAGGTTTAATGTGTCTCCCAGCACAATCTCCAGAACATGGAGGAGATTTCAGGAGACTGGCGGTTATTCTCGGAGAGCTGGACAGGGCCGTAGAAGGTCCACAACCCATCAGCAGGACCGATACCTGCTCCTTTGTGCAAGGCGGAACAGGCTGAGCACTGCTCGTGCCCTACAGAATGACCTCCAGAGGGCCACTGGTGTGAATGTCTCTACCCAAACAATCAGGAACAGACTTCATGAAGATGGCCTGAGGGCCCGACGTCCTGTAGTGGGCCCTGTGCTCACTGCCCAGCACCGTAGAGCTCGACTGGCATTTGCTCAAGAACACCAGAATTGGCAAGTCCGCCACTGGCGCCCTGTACTTTTTACAGACGAGAGCAGGTTCACCCTGAGCACCTGTGATAGACGTGAAAGAGTCTGGAGAAGACAAGGAGAACGTTATGCTGCCTGCAACGTCGTTCAACATGACAGGTTTGGTGGTGGGTCAGTGATGGTCTGGGGAGGCATATCCATGGAGGGACGCACAGACCTCTACTGCCTAGGAAATGGTGCTCTGACTGCCATAAGGTATCCAGATGAAATCCTTGAACCCTTTGTCAGACCCTACGCTGATGCAGTAGGTCTTGGTTTTCTCCTAATGCACGACAATGCCCAGCCTCATGTGGCAAGAGTATGCAGGCAGTACCTGGAGGATGAAGGAATTGAAACAATTGAATGGCCTTCACGATCCCCTGACTTAAACCCAATAGAACATCTGTGGGACATTATGTTTCGGTCCATTAGGCGGTGCCAGGTTGCTCCTCAGACTGTACAAGAGCTCAGGGATGCCCTCACACAGATCTGGGAGGAAATGCCACAAGACACCATCCGTTGTCTCATTAGGAGCATGCCCCGACGTTGTCAAGCATGCACACAAGCTCGTGGGGGCCACACAAGATACTGAAAAGCATTTTGAGTTGCAGAAATGAAGTTTTTGAAATAATGGACTAGCCTGCCACATCTTCATTTAACTCTGATTTTAGGGTGTCTACACAATTGAGCCCTCTGTAGGCTGAAAACTTTTATTTCCATTAAAATACTTGGCATCCTTTTGTTCCTAAGACATTGCCCTGTCGTTATTTGTATAGATATCCAACTTCATATTGAGATCTGATGTATCTAATGTGTTTCTTTAAAGTGTTCCTTTCATTTTTGTGAGCAGTGTATATATGTGTGTGTGTGTGCGTGCGTGCGTGCGTGCGTGCGTGTGTGTGTGTGTGTGTGTGTGTGCACTGCTACAGGTGGAAATTATAGGCAGTTAGCAGGACATCCCCAATAAGGGAGAGGTTTTTGCAGATGGTGACCACAGACCACTTCTCCTTTCCTCTGCTTTCTGGCTGATGTTTTGGTCACTGTTGAATGCTGGTGGTGCTTTCACTCTAGTGGTAGCATGAGACGGAGTCTGCAACCCACACAAGTGGCTCAGGTAGTGCAGCTCATCCAGGATGGCACATCAATGAGAGCTGTGGCAAGAAGGTTGTCAGCATAGTGTCCAGAGCATGGAGGCTCTACCAGGAGACAGGCCAGTACATCAGGAGATGTGGAGGAGGCCGTAGGAGGGCAACAACCCAGCAGTAGGACCGCTACCTCTGCCTTTGTGCAAGGAGGACCAGGAGGAGCACTGCCAGAGCCCTGCAAAATGACCTCCAGCGGGCCACAAATGTGCATATGTATGTATACATATACACACTGCTCAAAAAATAAAGGGAACACTTAACACAATGTGACCCCAAGTCAATCACACTTTGTTTCTAAAACCAGCGTTCCCTCCAGCTCCACGTTCCTGTTTAAACCCGGAAACATCCAAAACCCATCCATCGCTCCTGTCTGAAGCACAGCTCATTCAGTGTAAATGTTCACATTCCTTCGTGGTTTTTGTTCAATCATAACGGAGAATTTTACGCTGATCTGACGTCATCATGGAGACCTGCGTCAAAGCTGCTGAGCTGTTTCCCAGCAGGAATTTCTGTGATGTCATCAGCTGAAAACTTAAAAAACAGTTTTCATTTACATCAGAGTAAAGAATGACAACAGACTAGAGCACTTTGATTAATTAGCATGTAAATAAATGGACCATTAGTTCTCATCATGGTTCACTCTCCTGGCTCCAGAGTGGATCAGAACCCAGATATAGAAACAGAGCAGCAATTTATTGAAAACAGTGTTTAAATTGAAACAGGCAAAATTTTAAGACCACTTGCCTTTTAAAGGCCAAATCTGTGCAAAAATGTGGATTTATTGGTCATTTTCTGTCAGGTGGTCACACAGCCATGACGTTCTGATGACAAAGACAAGAAAACCTGGTCGGGTTGCTAAACTGCATAAGCGGGGTTTCTCTCAGCGCGCCATCGCTGCTGAGGTGGGACGCATTAAGACAGTCATTTTAATTTTTTTTAATGATCCTGAGGGTTGTGGAAGAAAAAAAGTCAAATGGAAGACCCAGAAACATTTCACCTGCACTGAGCCGGTTTATGACTCATACAGGACATCTGTCTCATTCAGAAAAACATGAAACCAACTTCCTGCCCTGTTGATTTTCTCCCAACCACTTTGCTTCTTAAGGTCTTTGACCAAATTGGCCCATGCATTGTGGATTTTATTAATCTATCTCTCCATTCTGGCTCTGTACCTTCAGTTTTCAAACATGCTGTTGTTGAACCGATCCTGAAAAAACCCAGTTTAGACTCCTCTCAGCCTAATAATTACAGACCCATTTCTAAATTGCCCTTTATCTCTAAAATCTTAGAAAAAGTTGTGGCCGATCAACTGATTACTTTTCTGGAACCTTCACAACAACTTTGATAAATTCCAGTCTGGTTTTTGTAAAAATCATTCAACGGAAACAGCTTTGATTAAAGTTTCCAGTGACATCATGATGGCTGCAGACAACGGGGAATTTACAGTCTTAGTATTGTTGGATCTTTCTGCAGCTTTTGACACTGTTGATCACAGCACCTTAATTAACAGACTTCATGACTCGTTGGGAATCTCTGGAACTGTTCTAGACTGGTTCAGATCGTACCTTTCTAACAGAAGTTTCAGTGTCTCTAT
>SSNS01000072.1:1543733-1560245 GCA_006937985.1 Aphyosemion australe
CCCACGCCTCCCCACCCCAGCAGAATATCTACTATCTAGAAGTATTCCTAAGCCACAAGTCTTCACCAGAGGAAACGTTGGACAGTTTTGTCCTGGTAGAAGCTGACACCCTTGATAAAGTTTTCTCCTCAGTGAGGCCCACCACATGTGTTTTTTAAACAGTTTTATGGATCTTTTAGTGATGAGATTTTAACCCTGATGAATTGCTCACTTCAGACGGAGGTCTTTCCTGCCGCCTTTAAAGGGGCGGTGGTGAGGCCCCTGTTGAAGAAAAACAACTTAGATTTCAATGATTTTAACAATTTTAGACCGGTGTGTAACTTACCATTTTTAAGCAAAATTTTAGAAAAGCTTGTTTTAACTCAACTCAATGATTTTATAATCGCTCATAATGTCCTAGAGAAATGTCAGTCTGGTTTTAGGGTGAACCACAGCACAGAGACGGGCCTTCTGAAGATTTTATTTGATTTTAGATTCAATTATGATGAACGGAGAGTGACAGTGTTGGTTCTACTGGATCTAAGTGCTGCCTTTGACTCAGTAGACCACACTATTCTTTTAACCTGTTTAAAACAGATCGGCCTCTCTGGTGCTGCTCACAGATGGTTCACTTCTTATCTCACAGACAGGACTTTTATGGTGAGTTTAGATACCTGTTCCTCTGGGGCTCATAGGATCACATGTGGTGTGCCCCAGGGTTCTATTTTAGGCCCAGTGCTTTTTAACCTTTACATGCTCCCTCTTGGTGGTATCATCAGGAGACATGGAGTGGACTTTCACAGTTACGCTGATGATACACAGTTGTACATCTCCGTGTCTCCTGATGACACACAGCCAATGGATGCACTTTTTAACTGCATTTTAGACATCAAATCCTGGATGGCAGAAAACTTTCTCCAGCTCAACCAGGACAAAACTGAAGTTTTAGTTATCGGTCCTGAGGCGCAGAGAGAGAAACATTTACCAAAATTACAATCTCTGTCTTTTAATCCATCTCAGCAAGTGAAGAACTTGGGAGTGATTTTTGACTCTGAGCTGTCTTTTTTTTTTACCTCACATTAGAAACATCACTAAAATAGGTTTTTATCATCTAAAGTTAAAGTCCCAAGTCATCGTCACACAATGGTGAAATTACATCTCCGCATTTGACCCATCCCCATGGTGGGGAGCGGTGAGCTGCAGCTGTGGCCGCGCCCGGGAACTATTTGGTGGTTTAACCCCCCAATCCAACCCCTTAGTGCTGAGTGTCAAGCGAGGAGGCATTGGGTCCCATTTTTTTTTAAGTCTTTGGTATGACCCGACCGGGATTTGAACTCCGATCTCCCAGTCCGGACACTCTAACACTAGGCCACCGGAGCTGGTAAAGAACATTGCCAGAGTCCGCCCCATTCTCTCTCGGGCCAATACGGAGACGCTGATGCATGCTTTTATCACCAGTAGAATGGACTACTGTAGTGCCCTGCTTTCTGGTCTTCCCAAAAAGAGCGTTTCAGGTTTACAACTTTTACAAAATTCAGCAGCACGTGTCCTGACGAAGACCAGGAGGTGGGAGCACATTACACCCGTCTTAAAATCATTGCATTGGCTCCCTGTATGTTTCAGGATCGATTTTAAGGTTCTTTTAATGGTTTTTAAGTGTCTTAATGGTCTTGGGCCTTCTTATCTCTCAGAATTGCTTTTACCCTACAAACCCTCGCGGCCTCTGCGCTCCTCTGGCAGCCGTCTCCTGGTTATCCCTAAGGTCAGGACACATACTCATGGCGAGGCGTCTTTTCAGTATTATGGCCCTCGCCTCTGGAACAGGCTGCCGGAGGACCTCAGGGCCGCAGAGACCGTTCATGTTTTTAAGAGCGGGCTCAAGACTCACCTTTTTAGCTTAGCTTTTAACTGATTGTTATTTATTAAATTTGATTGCTGTGCATATTTTATTTGATTCATTTTATCATTGTTTGTATTCTACATTATTTTAATATTTATTATAATTTTATTTATTTACTACTTTTACTATTATATTAGCTTCTTTTATTTTAATATTCGTCTCATATTAAGCTTTTAATCTTTCTTCCAGTGCCCTCCCTCTCCGTTGCACCCTGTGTCAGTACCTCGGCTGCTGCGGTTGACCTACTGCTGCCGGGGCAGACGGCTCCTCTGATGGCGTTTCCTTGTCCTACCATATCTGGCTCACCTGAACTCAGCAAAATATAATTTTTACTGATGATTTTAAGTGTGTGTGTATGGAAGTTAGGTGGTGGGGGTGGGGGGTTGGTTGTAATGACTGTGCCAATGTTTTTAAACTGGTATGGGAGGGATGGGAATGAGAGTTATATAGGGACATTTTAACCTGTAAAGCACTTTGAGTTGCATTATTTGTTGGAAAAGCGCTTTATAAATAAAGTTTGATTTGATTTGATAAGGAGGCTTCGAGGTCCACTAGTGCACCAAATGCCCTCAGGCCAAGGCAGATATGACTCCATGCACAGCACTGACCACAGTGACATTTTGCAAAGCAACAATATGATGAACTTTCATGAGCTGTCAACAACACTCATGGAGAAGGCCTCAAGTAGGAAGCTGAAACTGTCAGGTAAAGAGAGACTGTTTCACTGAGATTCTTGCCTCTTTAAGAAGAACCCTATTTTCATTAGCTTTTACCAGAGCATCAAGAACTTCATTACTACATGTCTGAGAGCTGTAAGACAGCACTGAGCTTTGAGACAGCAGTTAGGTGTGAGACAGCAATGAGCTGTGAGACAGCACTGAGCTTTGAGACAGCAGTGAGCTTTGAGACAGCAGTTAGTTGTGAGACAGCAGTGAGCTGTGAGACAGCAGTGAGCTTTGAGACAGCAGTGAGCTTTGAGACAGCAGTGAGCTGTAAGACAGCACTGAGCTGTGAGACAGCAGTGAGCTGTGAGACAGCAGTGAGCTTTGAGACAGCAGTTAGGTGTGAGACAGCAGTGAGCTTTGAGACAGCAGTGAGCTGTAAGACAGCACTGAGGTGTGAGACAGCAGTGAGCTGTGAGACAGCACTAAGCTTTGAGACAGCAGTTAGGTGTGAGACAGCAGTGAGCTTTGAGACAGCAGTGAGCTGTGAGACAGCAGTGAGCTTTGAGACAGCAGTGAGCTGTGAGACAGCAGTGAGCTGTGAGACAGCAGTTAGCTGTGAGACAGCAGTGAGCTGTGAGACAGCAGTGAGGTGTGAGACAGCAGTGAGCTGTGAGACAGCACTGAGCTTTGAGACAGCAGTGAGCTTTGAGACAGCAGTTAGGTGTGAGACAGCACTGAGCTGTGAGACAGCAGTGAGCTGTGAGACAGCACTGAGCTGTGAGACAGCAGTGAGCTAAATAAGGCTCAGTGAAGCAGAAAGCACAGCATTTGTGGTTCACATGGGAACAGAATTAAAACCCTGTGGGCAGGATATTTTTCTGTGGCTGACCTTTGGTTTATCACTTTATTCACATGTTTAGTAATCAACTGGTTATGGATGAAAAGATGTAAAGTGCTACGGTATCCAAACTAGTGATGTGTCGGTCGTGAACTAAACGGCTCTCAGAGCCGGCTCTTTGATGTGACCGATAGGAGCCGACCCCCTCTTGGAGAAGCCAGAGTGAGTGACACAGACTGTACCTGCAGGCTGCTAAAAAACTGCTAAATACACACACACACACACACACACACATACGCAGCGTGTCTCTGATTTCCGTGAGGGGGGGGGGGGGGGGGGGGGGGGGGGGGGGGGGGGGGGGGTGCAGGAGAGGCGTGGTGCGCACATAAAGCCTGGGACAATTACACAGCCTGTAAGTATTGGTGGGGACAAATCTGTAAAAGAGGAGAACAGAAAAACCAGCAGCGCTACAGAAAGGTGAGGAAGTGAGTGGAAATAGGACAGGTATCAAGATTTGGACACATTTTAACTACAGGAACAATTAACAGGCAGAGGGTGTGATATGCAAAGGGAAAATATATCCAACAGGCTCTAATAGTTCAAATTGAATAAATATTTTACTTGCAGTTTGTTTTTGTCATTTAAAATGTGTTTTATAGCTCTCTGCTTCATGTTGAATAAAATAAGTTATTTAAATAATAATCATTTGATATAATGTATATTGTAGATTAGTCATTCAGTTTACAGACAGTTTAGCATCATTTCTGGTGATGAATTCATTTAAGAAACAGAAAATGTGAGGAGCCGTTTGAGGCGATCCATAAGAACCGGAGTTCCCATCACTAATCCAAACTATCAATAAAGTAAAGCTGTCGTGATTAAAGCACCAACTGTTCTTCAAGAGTGAAAATATTAATTGTGCTAACTACTTTTTAAATAGAAACAATAAGAGACCATTTAATCTATTTAAGTTTTTGACTGAAACCAAACTAAAACTAACCTTTTTATCATGATCTTCACCATCTGATGAGTTATTTGGTGATTAAAAAATCACTCTTCTACAAATCTAGCTCCAGTTCTGTTGTTGCAACCCTTTCATAAACATGGTGTGTTTATTTGTGTTGTTTTGTGTCACAATGAAGACTCCTCCCAGTGTCTGAGGGTTAGGAAACACACACCACAAACAATCAAATATTCATTATTAGTTCCTTATTTTGAAGATAGTAATTATAAGTGAAAAGATACTATAACAACTACAGTAATTACATTCTGGTTCACTTAAAAATACCACTGCAGGTTATCTGAAGGCTCGTCTGCAGGTTGCAACAGCATTTGATGAGTAAAGCCAGTCTGTGAGATAGAAATGCAGTTGTACCTCTGCAGCAGCATGAGCTGACATGTTCAGATCAGCACACAGGTCACATTAGTGCTTCATCAGCAGAAGTAGAAGCCTCAGGGCTGTGAGACCTCTGTGGGGTACAACGCTGGCTAACACCCTCCTAAGGCTAATGCATCATCCTGCAGAGCAAGATCTTTTGCTACTATGGTTGGTCTAGAGTTCCAGCTAAAGTAATGACTGATTTGGCTACAAAAGAAGTCCACAATGTAAACAACATCAGACAGATTATCTTAATTAAGGCCCATCAACCACTGCTTTGTATGCAAGTGATTTTCATTTGGATTTGATGGATGCTACTGTTTGGGTCAAATGTGTGGTTCATCATGTGATCTGTTAGCTGTTACCACTCAGATCAACACATTTTAGTTCAGCATCAGAAGGACTGAATGATCTTTTGTGTTGGCTATAGTCAATCTGAAACGTGGAGTCCTAAAGACCTTAATTATTATCTGCCAAAAGTCACATATAAACATACCCAGGCAAAAACATCCCCAGCAGGTGATATTTAACACAGAAAACAGACTGAAAAATTCCAAAGATATTAAATACAAAATCCAATAGAGTAAATAATCCACACAATATTATTATGATGTGATACGTTTCCAGATAACATTTACTTTAAAATAGACTTTTCATGTGGAAATGTCGTGCTCTGATCTTGATTGCACGCATTGTTTAGGAGATTTTCTCTTCTGCTCTTTATCTCCTGTCATCCGTAAATGGAAGAGCTCCTGAGTCATGGGCTCAGGAGGGGAGTTACTCAACAGCACGTCCTCACCTTTATAACAGCTGACTCCAGAGAGTCCACACCAGCTAAATTCCCCCAGGAAGGATGAGGACTTTTGGTGTGTGTGTTCTTCTCAGCCTGGCTGCAGCTGTCCACCTTGTTCCTGTCTCAGACGTTACTCAGGATGAAAAAGGTTTTGCAGAGGTAAAGTCTTAGTTTGTTTGGGTAAATGAACTCCACAAGTCTAAGAATTTGGTGAGCTGGTATCCAGCTATTGTCTTTTTTTTCTTGCAGGACTACCTAAAAAAATTCTTCAACCTAACAGAGCAAAGAGGCCCCTCAGCCAGACGGGGGGTCAGCTCCATGACCAAGAAGCTGATCGAGATGCAGAGATTCTTTGGTCTAAATGTCACGGGAGCTCTGGATGCAGACACTTTGGAGACGATGAAGAAGCCCCGCTGTGGAGTTCCAGATGAAAAAATGGCTCGTTTTGCTACTTTTGGAAGCAAACCCAAGTGGAACAAACACAAAATCACCTACAGGTGAAAATACAGAAACAGATGACTACACCTTGAAATGAGACCTATAGCTGTGTTTGTGTAACAGGATAGAGAACCACACACCAGACATGCCTGTGGCAGAGGTGGACGACTCTATTTACAGAGCTCTGCAGGTGTGGGCCAAAGTCACTCCTCTGACTTTCATGAGGATCTACAGCGGCGACGCTGACATCATGATCTCCTTCGGTGGCAGAGGTGAGTAGAGAATAAAATCAGAGCTTTATCCTAATGTCTCATCATGATCACGCAAACAGAGGAAGGACTGGATCCCAAAATGTGAGAACGGCATCAGTAAAGGTCCAAAAATGATTAATAATAACTAAGATGAACGAATAAATTTTTGAACATATCTAGACATAATTTCAACCTAAAAAAACAAACAAGAATAAAACACTAAATAAATAAAAATGTAGTATAAATCATATGTTTAAAAGGAGCAGGAAGAAGCGTAGGCTCATAAACTCAAAAAGCAACCTTGTTTACTCTAGTTCATGTCCTTGTTTACCTATGTCCCGCTGACATTCTCTATTGTTGTCCTCGACTGATACTTGTGTATTTATTATAATGCAACTTTAGTTAAATGAAATGTTAGAGTTTGCTGTGAAACCTGAACTAAATACAATGAAAGCATTTAGTTGTGTGAACTAAATGAGGTTGAGGTGAAAAGGGAGGGTTAGAATTAGCATAAGCAAGGCAGCTTTATTCAGGTGGCACGTTTCATACACAGAGACAATTCAATGTGCTTTTGAACTACTTGTTTCTCACTTTATAATTGATTTGTGAGTGTCCTTTAACCTCTAATGACTAACAATGCAGTTTTATATCAGTTTATAAAAGATACAACCATCCTGCTGATGCCTGCTTGTAGTTGGAATCTTGAGTTAAACCTGCTGGGTTACTGGTTTAACCTCCAGTTGGCCGATTTCTTGCTTAAAGACCAAGTTCAATGAAAAAGTGTTTTTACTTGTTATTTTTTTAAATACGATCGGTCACCCTGAGTGTTTCCTGCAGGCTGAACATGAAAATAGTCTCCTCCACCTATCTCCTGCATTAGCTTCTGATAGAAAATAGACTCTAGGTGAAACTCTAGGATTAGAAACTCCTGACAGATCTACGTCACACTGTGACTGAACATTCATGGACTCACCCATCTTGACTCACGACGGGGAAGGCTGTTGTTGGTTTAGCGTCCAGGAAACAGCAGAGAACATCTGGGCTAGTAGAAGCTAACCGTTAGCATTAGCAACTCCACCACACAGCAGAACTCCTCCAGGCTTGTGTTATTGGTGGAGATAAAACATCAACGTTGCAGAGCAAACAGAATCAGTGGTAGAGTTGTGTTGCTGTTAGCCAATCAGAGGAGAGATGTCCAAATATCAGGAAATAAGACCAGATCCTGTCGTCTGAAGCTACTTTCTCCTCTGACTGAATTATTTGTGCTGAAACAGGCGCACCAGAGCTTTTTCCCTACAGAGATCGACTCACAAAGCATTGACTCATACTGCTAATGTATAGAAAAACAAGTGAACTTGGTCTTTAATGTTTCTTGAACATGAGAACAGAAGACATTCAGCCTGATTAACAGGTTTATAGAACAAAGTAAAACAGAACTGTAAATAGTCAGTTGACAAACTCAAAGCAGCTTTTTTCTCACAGCTCATGGAGATTACTACCCATTTGATGGTCCTGGTGGGACTCTCGCTCATGCCTTTTCTCCTTCCTCTGGAATCGGAGGAGACGCTCATTTTGATGATGATGAAAACTTCTCTTTTCGATCAAGAATGGGTAAATAAGGCTCTGTGTGCACAGCGCTGTCTCTTAACGTACAGTCCTGGAACTAGTCTGTGTGTTTTCCTGCTCTAGGCTACATCCTCTTCTTGGTTGCTGCTCATGAGTTTGGCCACTCTCTGGGTTTGGATCACTCTAACGATCGTAGTGCGCTCATGTACCCGTTGTACTCGTACAGAAACCCTGACACCTTCGTATTGCCCCAGGATGATGTCAGGGGCATCCAGTCCCTTTACGGTTAGTATCATACCAAACACCAAGCTGGAAGAACCACTCTGGAACAACATTCGTTTTTGTTTACCAGGACCATCCTCGGCTACAGCTCTCTCTGGTGGAGAAATGCAGCCTCCAGCTACTCCTGATGTCTGTGATTCAGCTATGGAATTTGATGCTGCCACCACCTATCAAGGACAAATTCTCTTCTTTAAGGACGGGTACCAGACCGTTTCTACAACAAAGTGCTGAATCCAGACTTACCAGGACTATGCTTCACTTGCTTTTTCATGTTTATTCTCAGCTACGTGTGGCGTAAAGACCTTCAGAGCAGCACACCTCAGAAAAGTCTCATCTCAAGCCTCTGGCCCAGCGCTCCCATCAGCATCGACGCTGCTTATGAGAACCAACACACAGGCAACATCTTTCTGTTTAAAGGTTAATATCGTTCTGTGTCAAATGCACTTATCATATTCACACTTAACCTAAAGGTTTTTTATGGAAATGTTTCTGCCGACAGATCTTAAGGTCTGGGCCTTCTCTGGTTCTGAGCCGGTACCGGGTTTTCCCAAAATGCTGCCTAGAGTCATGAGGAAAATCAATGCTGCACTGCATAATGCCCAGTCTGGACAAGCCTTCCTATTTGGAAACAACAAACATTATTATTTTATGTGTGTTGGATTACATTTTCATTTTAAGTTTTTTCTGATTTGCTGCATCTAAATATTGTTTTTGCTGTTCAGTTATAACGATGCCAAGAATGTGTTGGGACGGCCCTTTGTTGGACCTATAGCTAAGGCATTCCCTGGCCTGACCAGCGACGTGACGGCAGCCTTTGAGTACAAAGGTAAAAATATTAGCTGTCATTTTGAGTCTCACGTGTCAACCTACACAGGAGGAGATCATTTTAAACAAATTACATTTCTGCTAAGACTTATCAAGTGAAAACTTAACTTTTGTCTCTGGAAATGTTGTCTTTTTTAACCAACCAGGTTTTAGGATCATTTATATCACTTGCTGCTTTTCCTTAAAGCTTAAATGTGCAGTACTCGTTCCTGGAAAAAGCCGTTCGAGGAAGCTATATTTAAAAAATGCAACAACTGTTCCAACCCCTTTTTACATGGATGACCTCAAATCATCAAGGGGATTTTATTCCATGACGTTAGACAGAAAAATGTGATTAAGATGCCTCATGGCTATCCTTAAATGCCAGGCGTCAATTTTACTGGTTGTCACTTATTTTTAAATGCATATTTTTATTTAAAAATATTGTTAGTACCCTTTAATTCTGTGTATCACACTAGGATCAATGATCAGCTCTCTTTTGTAACACCTCGTTGAACTGGAACACGTTACCTGCATATCTAAGATCCTCATCTTCATTTCGCGTATTTAGAAATGCCGTTTATGAGCATGTAAAGCAGACTTGTAATTGCTTTGAATCCACTGCCTGAAATTACGACTGTATAGCTAAAGTATTGTATTTACATCTGTCTCTTTTGTTTGTGCCACAGCAGGATTTTTATTTTTTGTAGATTTTGTTAATTAGTTTTTGTTTGTGATTTATGTTTCAGACTTGTTGATTAGTTATTGTCTCTGCTTTCTTCTACTTTATTTACATTATTGTTGGAGGACCCACTCGAAAACGAGATGATTCATCTCAAGTGGTTTTATCCTCCTAAAATATAAGTTAATAAATAAATAAATTAATTAATTAATTAACCAACAGATTTGATCAGAAATTATCAAAAAATATTAGGGATCGTCCTGTAATTATTAAAAATTATTAATAAACACTGTAAAACATCAGAAGCAAACATTTCTCAATATTGTAAATATTAGGGGGATTTTTAATTGGTTGAGTGATTAAATGTTTAGAGGGTTAGTGAGGGCTGATGGAGCGGTTTAAAGACCTGCTGCTGCGGTACAAGTTGTTTTTAGGTTTTCTGTAGGTTGTCTGACAAACTCACAACATGGACCTGTTTATAGGAAACTCTTTAAAGCACCTAACATCGAAAGTTGAAAACATAAGCTGAGCCAGTAAGATGGGTCAGTAGTTTCTGCAAGTAGCTGATTATTACTGATGTAGACCAGAGAATGGAATTCATGTTATTCCGTTTAAAAAGAGAGAGATTATATTGAGCAATGCCATAATCTTCAGTTGCACAGAACCTAACTCTGACTCTCTGTTCTTCAGGTTCTACGTACCTCTCCAGTGGACCCGACATGATTCAGTACAACCACAACGGGAGGAAGTTGTCCCAGATGAAGAACAGCTACTTCCTGTACTGTAATAAACTGTAGGGCAGTTCTGTACTGGTAGAGCTTAACCTGAATGTTCAGAAACTATTTTTATCATCATTTTCAATCTGGAAGAAGAAAATATTTAAATGGTTGATTTATCTTGTGTGAGAAGCTGTCAGTATAATTTGCCGATATCTTTCCATATAGAAAACCTCCCCAGTGAAGGCAACTGTACACACACAGTGGCACGACATCTCTTCTGGATGTGTGAACTGATGATCTCATGGTGTTTCATAATATTTTCAGGTTTTTCTCAACAGAAAATAAAAATTTGTTCTGAGATTATCACATTGTTCTCAAAAATTCAATCTGACATATCCAAAGATCTGGTTTATCTTCATAACAGACTCTTTTACTATAACTACTGTCCTCATGGCCAGAGTCTGAAAATCCTCACCGATGGACAGGAGGAGAGTGGCAAGCATGATGGTGACTGGTGACTGAAATAACTGCTGAATCTTTGCTGTGATTGATAAAGTTTGCTTGGTACAAGCTGTGTAGTGTGTGTGTGTGTGTGTGTGTGTGTGTGTGTGTGTGTGTGTGTGTGTGTGTGTGTGTGCGTGCGTGCGTGCGTGCGTGCGTGCGTGCGTGTGTGTGTGTGTGTGTGTGTGTGTGTGTGTGTGTGTGTGTGTGTGTGAGTGTGACCCCTGTGTAGTTGATACCTCTACACCTCTAATCAGAAGCTAATGCAGGAAATAGGGGTAGAAGACTATTTTCACGTTCAGTCTGCATGTGAAACTCACCAACAGGCCACAGTACGTGAGGCTGCACAACTGTATGTCTGAGGTGGTTGTGTGCAGTACTGGAGCTCCACAGGGTACAGTGCTCTCACCCTGTGAGGGGGACAACCAGGAGTACAGGTCAGTCATCATGGACTTTGTGGACTGGTGTGAGCGTAACCACCTTCGCTTGAACACCAGTAAAACAAAGGAAATGGTGATTGACTTCCAGAGAAACACTCCTCCTCACTCACCAGTAAACATCCAAGGAGCAGACATTGAGGTGGTGGACATCTTTAAGTACCTGGGTGTTCACCTCAACAGTAAACTGAACTGGTCCCACAACACAGATGCTCTGTATAAGAAGGGCCAAAGCCGCCTCCATCTCATGAGGAGGCTGAGGTCCTTCAGAGTTAAATCCCAGCTGCTAAAATCCTTTTATCACTCTGTTGTTGGCTCTGTTATTCATTCTGCTGTGGTCTGCTGGGGTGTAGGCAGCTCTGACCGAGACAGGAAGAGACTGAACAAGCTAGCTACCAAAGCTAGCTCGGTTCTGGGCTGCCCACTGGATTCTGTTGAGGAGACGTGTGAGAGGAGGATGCTGGGGAAGATGACCTCCATCTTAAGGAACCCCTCCCACCCACTGCACTCCACTGTGGAGATCATGGACAGCTCCTCCAGAGGTAGACTGAGACATCCCAGATGTAAAACTGAGCGCTATTGTAGATCCTTCATCCCCTCTGCTGTAAGAGTGTAGAACTCCTCAGTTTAAGCTGTACTGGTATCATCCTGGTACACAATAACACCAATGCAATATTCATGTGTTCTATACTTGTGCAATACCGGATTCACATTGGTGTCTGTGTCTCTTACAGTATGCTGCATAGTGTTGGTACCAAGTTTGTTTTCATTTTTTATTTGTGGTTTTTTAGTGATCTAAGATTACAATACTAAATTACTGCCTATGTGTATATACATGTATCCTTGTTTTTATCTTTCGTCTAATTACCTTTTGAGTGATGGTGCTGCTGTGACAAGTGAATTTCCCCACTGTGGGATCAATAAAGTCTATTCTATTCTATTTAAGGAGTCAGGTAATTGTTTTGCATTAAAACATGTAGTCTATAAGCCTTAGGGTCTTATATATGTTCAAGTAATCAGAAATTAACATCTGTATTTGTTTTTAATATTTCTGAAGTTAGTGAAATAACAAACCCTCTTCAAAAATACAAGCGAGAAGTGAATGCGTAATCCTTTTGGGAAGCAGTGACCAAGGAAGTAATTAGTCATGGACTTTTTCCACGTAAGTCTGAGGTTATTTTATTTCAACATTATGCACAAGTCGTTGACAATGTGTCACCCATTGTTTGAAGAATCCATTTGTTGTGAAATCTTCTTACCGCAACCTTTTTTATTTTTATTGAATCAGTTTTATTATACAACAGACAGGGCAAACAAACATAAGCAATATCTAAATGTGTTGAATCAGCTTTTACAAACAAAAAACACAAAAGAAAACATGAAAATCAGAAGAACTTATGAGGGCCTCATTCTAGAAAGTCAAATGTTTCCAACAAAGAAAATAGTTTCTGGGCGTTTTTCATCTCCGTGTAAAACAGACTTTTCTTGAATAGTTCCAGGTCCTTTTTCCATCTGCTTATGTGAGGCTTAACCTTGAGGAATTTACATCTATGAATAAAATGTTTTCCAAGCGAAATCAAAACATTTACCAAAAAATCATGATTTTTGTCCTTCAAAAAAACTCCAAATTTTATAGCAGACCAGTTTATATTTTTAGACAACAACCAAGTGTGAACGGAAAACCAGAAATCTTTAACAGAATCACATTAAAAAAAAAGATGTTCGACTTTTTCAAAATTACTTTCACAAAAAACCACATGAATTATTGGTCCAGTTAAATCTGACATGTAAAAAGTTGGTGGATGGATAAATATCATTTAAAATTTTGACTGTTACCTCCTTCGCTTTACGTGGGATTGGATAAGACTAAAATCTCTTCCTTATTTTTTTTATCTCAGTTTCATTAAAGTCACATAAAATATATTTTCTCTTTAGTTGATAAGGGTAATATTGAGTTGTTAAAATCTTTCGGGCAAATTTACTGGAGAATTCTTTACTGTCTAATCTAACTCCCTCTACACAGTGATCTCATCTCTGCCACATTTGCATGTATTATTAGTTGTTGAGTCATCATTCTGATGGGAATTGGAACAGCTTTAATAACTTTCTTGCATTCATGTAATGAGCATACCAGACCGAATTTTCTACACAAAGCCTCATAGTTCAAAAAATCGCCGTGTTCATCCAATAAATGAGAAACCGCCCAAATTCCTTTATCTAACCAGGTTCCAAAAACAATGACTTCCTATTTGATAGAATCTATTGTTCCACAAAGGTGTCACATTCTGTCTTGTCTCCCCAGATTCTGTTCAGTTCTGTGTTCATTTTAATTGGTCCCACCTGCCTCTTGTTATCCCAATCACTCAGTTCCCCAGCTCCTCATGTATTTAAACCCTGTTGTTCCTGTGTTGTCTGTCGGTTCATTGTTTCAGTCATTTCTGTTCAGTTTCTTCATTAAAAACCCTTAAAACTCCTCATCTGCCTGTTTCTTGGACTCACCTGCATGTGAATCGTCACCTAAGCCTGCACGCGTGACAAATTCTGTGGAGCGAAACTATGACTAAATATCAGGTTCCATTTCGGCAGGGTGGCTGGGCTCTTCCTTAGAGATAGGGTGAGAAGCTCGGTCATCTGGGAGGGGCTCAGAGTAGATCTGCTGCTCCTCCACATCGAGAGGAGCCAGTTGAGGTGGCTCGGGCATCTGATTAGGATGCCTCCTGGACGCCTCCCTGGTGAGGTTTTCCGGGCACGTCCAACCGGGAGGAGACCTAAAGGAAGACCCAGGACACGCTGGAGAGACTATGTCTCTTGGCTGGCCAGGGAACGCCTTGGGATTCCCCCGGAGGAGCTGGCTCAAGTGGCTGGGGAGAGGGAGGTCTGGGCTTCCCTCCTTAAGCTGCTGCCCCCGCGACCCGACTCCGGATAAGCGGAAGAAAATGGATGGATGGATGATATCAGGTTCCAGTAGAGGAGAACTGGTAGTTTGGAAAACTACCTGTAAAATTATTAATCTCATAATCACAATGCAACAAAAAATCTATACCTCCAACTTTCTGAAATATTGCCTTGGGAATGCTGAACCAAAGGGAGTTTTTATGCTGAATAAATGAGTTAAGCCATCTCAACTTGAGTACACCATTCATAACTGCAAAATCTATAGCATTTAACCCTTAGTGCATTTTTTTGTGCTCTAACACCAGAAACGTTAGAAATGAAAAGGTTAAATAAGGGTTAAACCACCCTCTTCTATCTCCTTGATCACATCAGCTTTCCTAATATACTGACATTTATTTTTCCAAATAAAATTATAATTCATACCATTGCTAAGTTTAATCCTTTTATCCGAAATGTCGAGTGAATAAGCTGGGTATATACTTCTTGATAGACTTTCCTTCTTACCACAACTGGTCCCCCCTGGATTTGCCCACAGACGAGACGATCAGACATTTTGTTGAACACCGTGAATGAAAAAACCTGCCTGACTGCAGCAGTGGTGTAGATGAGTATCTCAGCGAAGAGCGGCTTGCTGATGAGGTTCTCAATCTAAAGGTAACAGAATTGTGTTTCTGTTGGAGCAGGTTAAAATAATGTCAGATGTGTCACAGCGATATTTCAATATGTCATCTATGACATAAGAGATCATAGAGCCACTCAAGGCCGTGGGAAGTAGGGGTGCTGAGGGTGCTGCAGCACCCCCTGGTGGATGACAAATGATATGCATGTTGAATTTCTGCAGGCAAAATTAAACCAAAGTATTTTACTTGATTTAATTTTGAATTTAATTGAACACTACTACACATACATGGTATTATTTCCCCAAAAATGTAAATGTTTATTTTTTACATTTGATTTATGTCATACACACTGCACCTCGCGCGTGCTGACGAGGATACAAGTGTTGCTGTGCTCGTAGCAACGCATCAGGCCAAGAGCTGCAAGGATGGAAGAGGGAGGCATCCTTCTACAAAATTTAAAAACCAACCCGGTCTCACGGCATTTCGTGACATAGTCACGAACTGCAATGTAATTTTTCGTGCTCGTGGACACGGGTACGTCTTTTTTTTCGTGCTACTCAACACGAATTTCAGCGTCATTGAAATGCATGGGTGCTTCATTTTTTTAATCATTTAGAACTGCAGCGCTACTTTTATTTAGCGTTTAACCCTTAAATACATTTTTTGACACAATTATTTATTTTGCTTTATTTTTGACAAGTTTTTTATGGATTTAAATACTATCGTTTGTATTTTTTCCCAGGTTGCAAATGATCTGTTTCATCATACTTTTATTTAACAGAAAATTACTATTTTAATAAGGAAGAAACGTGTGGGAGATCGCTTTGAGGTTGCTTAAGGAGAAACTTACTTTTCATTGAACACAAATCGGCATGTTTTATTGCGAAAGAACCGGAAGTTCCTCTAAACAAGAGGCGAAAGGAACTACAATGCCCATGAGGTCTAGCTCGAGAGTGACGGGAAGCTTCCATGTTTTTGAAATGTCATATAAAATATACTACGATCCTCTTGCAGAATGTGTATTAGTATGTGTTTATTTGGTCATTTGACTCAATTTTAACGTACTTTTGTCCTGCTTCCCTGAATAAATGCTGTGATTTTATCATCAGGCTAGGAAAAACAAACTCTTTCATCCTATGTTTATTAATTTATAACAACAGAAAAATGACTATTTAAAAAGGAAGAAAAGAGTGGGGGTCGCTTAGATATTGGTTAAAGAGAAACCTATTTTTCAGTGAACACAAATCGGACCGCAGCGTGTTTTATTGAGAAAGAACCGGAAGTGCTTGAAGTCCCGGAAGTACTGGTTTCCAGCTTGACTTCATTTCCTTTCTCCTGTCTGTTCAGCCGAGTTTTCATCAAAACTGTTGAGACTGAAGCGATTTGAAGAGAAAGTTATGATGAAAGATAACTCTTTGATTTGATGTTGCCATGCTGTGCTGACACTTCCCCGCAAACTAAGTTCCTAATGGACAAATAAAGTGAAATTTGATGCCTTCATCGGGCTGCTCCTTTACATTCAGAGGAACCAGCTAAGGTGGTTTGGGCATTTGATAAGAATGTGCCCTGGACATCCCCCAGGGGTCCCGGCCGGAGGCCCCTGGATTGACCAGAACACGTAGGGATTATATTTCTATGTTGGCTGAGGAATGCCTGAGAATTCTGCTGTTGAAGCTGGTGGATCCAATTGGGTTCAAATGAAGGCAACTGGACCTCTTTGGTTTCTTGAAGACGTTTCGCTTCTCATCTGAGGAGATTTGTCAA